>BLBF01020138.1:20726-53233 GCA_015471245.1 Laticauda colubrina | reverse complement strand
GATAGGATAGGATAGGATAGGATAGGATAGGATAGGATAGGATAGGACAGGATAGGACATTCTGGACAGCTGACAAAATGGAGTTGAGAGTGTGGGGTTTTTCTCTTGGGCTGTGCACTTGAGCTTCCTGTTCCACATATTGACACATGTATTGTATTAGCTGTTGCCAGATCCCTATGGGGCCATATAGGGGTTATGTAGGGGTCAGAGCTGGCTCTATAGGCAAAAGGAGAAATGCAAATTCTAGGTGTTTGTCTGACCTCCCAGTTTTGGTTAAAGTTTGGACTGCTCGGAGATGATGCAATGAAGGGGCTTGTGTTCTGAAAGGGTGTTTGGCAATTCTTATTGAGTTTTAATCGTCCTGTGTTGGATCTTGGTGGATAGGCTGCTTCCAATCTATTCTGCCTTTGTTTCAGAATATCCTGTCTTGAATGGATTTCTGTCTGCAGTATTTGCTTTGCCTCTGAATAGAGCTCTCTAGTTACTTGTCTTCCTTTTTCAATAAACTCTTTATCTCTTAAGTGCTGGCATCTGCTGTGAGCTATTAAGGAAAGTGGAAGTTGCTTTCTGCCTCTAAAAACATGTTTCTGCATTTTTTCCTTTGGGAAATATAATATGCTGCTTTTTAAAATATTCCTCAAAATATTTCATTCTTCTAGGAGAGTGGGTGCAGATTTTCTACAAATATGGACCAGTTGCCAGGCCTCCGAATGTTGATCACGTGACCATGGGAATGCTACCATGGTCATAAGTGTGAAAAACCATCCTTTTTTTTTCAGTGCCGTTGTAACTTCGAACATTGACTAAATGGATGACTGTAAGTCTAGGACTCCTTATATGAATAAATAAAACTAAAATATAGAAAACCTCAAAAGTTGAAGGCCAAATCTTTTCTGTAGTTCCTTCTAAGTTCTACAGAGGCTCTGCCTGCCTTTGCTTGTGTCAGGATTCTGGCACTTAACCCCATTTAAATCATGAGTCTCAAGCCAAACTTCCGAAGTTTCAAAAGGATTTATTGGGAGTTAACTTGTTCAGCACTGCCTGGGTATAGCCAACTCTGAGACAATAATCTCCAGGCTTGAGATTTTGGGCTTGGACAATCTTGAACTACGCCGCCTACGGTTAGAAATTAACCGTAGTATACAATTAACATTATATCTGCTACAATGTCCTACCAGTCAATGACTACTTCAGCTTCAACCACAACAATACAAGAGCACACAACAGATATAAACTCAATGTAAAGCCCCTGTCCCACTGCACTAACGGATGCAAAGAGGATGTAAAACGTTAAAAAAAGCTTGCCATCCGTTGGAAAACGCTATGTATCCGTTGTGTACTCACTGCATACGTGTTTCATACGCTCTATCCCTCGAGCATCCGTCCACTGAGATTTCATCCGTGCAAGAAGTTTTGAGCTGCACAAAACTTTGTGAATGGATGAACTTTCCGCCGCATATGATGTATATATATGGCATATATATATATATATATATGTATACATACATACATACATATATATATATATATATATATATATATATATATATATATATATACACACACACACACACACACACACACACACACACATACGTGGCATATACGGGCAACAAATGTTCTATGTCTGTTATCATCCGTTAAACATCCGCTGTATCATCTCTGCATCTTCTGGCCATCCCTCAACTCACATCCGCTGCAGCTGAAAATGGAAAGAGGGAGGAAATGAAAGGTACACGGAACATTTACACAGAGTTAGTAGCATGGAAATAGAAAGGATGTAAGTGTATGCATCTCGTATATAAGGGATTAAAACGGACAAAACGTTTGTATCTGGGATGTATCTCGTATGTTTAGGATGTCTGGAGTATGTCTAGAGTATGTAGAAGGACACCTAGCGGACTACTGATATTTCCTATAAAAAGGGGGAGGAAATCATCTGGATCTCAGTATGAGTCCAGCAGCCGTGGTGTACAGACCTCTTCACCCTTGGTCTTGGTCTTCCACATCATCAATTGTTCTCCACCATGGATCATGACACAGTCCGTATGGTAGCTGCGATCACTCATCACCAGAACCAAAACCTCATCAGACTGTTTCACCTTTTATACAGAAGGAGAAGAAAGAGACGTCAAAGAGCTGTGTGGGTCCGAGGATGGTTTGTGAGAAGAATGGAGTTTGGACTGTATGACCAGTTGATGGTGGAGCTGAGAAATGAAGATCCTCGTGCATTCCATCACTTCATGAGGATGCCACCAGCCATGTTTGACAAAGTTGTAGAGCATCTGAGACCCAGGTTGACCAAGCCTAGCACCAACTTCTGTGCCAACCTGGACCCTGGACTGAAGGTGGCACTGACTCTTTTGAATGGAGGGTGCCACACAACAGCATCAGCAAAGTGGTCAGAGAAGTGGTGCAGGCCATCATCAAAGAATACGTGGAGGAGCTCCTCAAGTGCCCCACCACTGAACAAGGCTGGAGGAAACTTGCAGAAGAGTGGTATCAGAGGTGGAACTTTCCCCACACCATTGGAGCCATAGATGGGAAGCATGTGGCCTGCAAAGCTCCAGCCAACTCAGGGTCCACTTATTACAACTACAAGGGCTTCTTCAGTATCATCCTCTTTGCCATGATTGATGCTGACTACAAGTTCATGTACATCGATGCTTCAGGCAACGGGTCAACTTCAGATGGCTAGGTATACAACACAAGTTACCTCAAGGATGGGCTGGAATGCAACCTCCTCATGGGTTTTCCAGATCCAGACCCCCTACCCAATGACACATAAGATGTGCCCTACTTCATTATTGGTGATGACGCCTTCTCCCTCAGAACCTACCTCATGAAGCCGTACAGTTCAAGATACCTCACCCATGAAGAGAGGATCTTCAACTACAGGCTGTCCAGGGCAAGACGGGTGGTGGAGAATGCCTTTGGCATCCTGGCCAACAGGTTCCAGATACTTCTCACCACCATGCACCATGAGGCACATACTGTAAGGAGCATCGTGGAACCTTGCTGCATCCTGCACAATCTCATGCGCTCCCGCTACCCAGTGTTGCAGAACAGACTTGTGGACCGTCAACAAGGGAATGGGGACATGGAGCCTGGTGAATGGAGGCAAGGAGGTAACCTGATAGACACTGTGGATGTACAAGGCCCCAACAGAGCTTCACGTGAAGGGAAGAAGCAGCACAACCTCCTGAAACTCTGGTGCAACTCCCAGCTGGAGCAATGGAGTGGCAAGACAGGATGATAGATGATTAATGGATGCTTCCTTGAGACTGTCGAATAACACTGATGAGATTGTGCCATGTATGTTCAGTGGTCCTACAATGAATAGGTCATTAATAAAGAGCTTTGTTTATTTTGAAATGTGTTGATCAATGAATAAATTGTTATTGATAAAAAAGGTCCATATGTGTGGCAGCTGGGATGGTAGACTATACAGTCCCACTATGCTTGCACTGGAGGTTTATCTATCCCATAACTATCCTTATCTATCTCACAAGCATGCAAAGACTTAACCATTTGTTAAAAGTTTTCACCAACACTTTATTAAGTAAAAAAAATGAACCAAGTGTCTTAAACAAAGATAACCTTTATTAACTTTCTTAGGTAACCTTTATGACTTTATTAAATAAGCAAAATGAACCAAGTAAACTGAATTAAGTGTGTTAAGCAAACATAACCTTTATTAACTTTCTTAAGTAACCTTTATGACTTTATTAAATAAGCAAAATGAACCAAGTAAACTGAATTAATTGTGTTAAGCAAAGATAACCTTTATTAACTTTCTTAAGTGAACTGTATGACTTTATTAAATAAGCAAAATGAACCAAGTAAAGTGTCTTAAGCAAAGATAAAGTGAACAAGTAAACAACTCAGTCTCTGGCACTATTCTCAGTCACTCTGAGTCATGTCCATGGTCTCAGCTGTTAAGCGGGCAGGGACTGTGGAGGTGGCTGTGGCTTGAGTGCTGGTCTGAGGCACCATTGGGGTGCTTGGCCCCGAGAGTACAACAGGGGATGGTGTGTTCAGGAAGCTGTCCGAGAGCTGACTCAGTCCTGTGAGGTTGAGAGGCCCTTCATCAAGTACCTGAGATGTGAGGCACAAGACTGATGACAGATTGTCCGTTGACGGGCTTGGCTGTGGGGTGGAGGAAAGACGAGTGTAGTGGGGCTGTCCGGTCTGCAGCTGGGTGAGGTGTGGCATCTGTGGCATGCGATGAACCTGGGCCTGGACTGGGAAGGTCTGTTTTCGCTGTGGGATGTCCTGGTAGTCGTAGCCTTGGTAGGTGAGGGGCTGTTGAAAGCCGTAGAAGGGCTGTGACATCACCTGGGGTGGAGGAGCAGACCTGGACTGGGTAGGAGCAGCTTCAGCTGGGCCTTGAGGGTTGTGCAGAAGTGCTGTGATCTTCTCCTTCATCACCTGGTACTGGGCCTCAGGCAGGTCCCTCAGGGTCTGGCTCACGTAGGTGATGAAGGTGTTGCGGCATGAGGATGCTCTGTCCAAGTGGACCAGCTGAGAGAGAAGTTCTGTGCTGGTCTTCATTGTGTCCCTGATCTCCAACAGGACACTGTGGTTCTGGCCCTCCAGTCTGCCTCTCTGCCTACATCCTGTGGAGCTGGGGGTGGAGGTGGGGGTGGGTTGGCCTCTGGTGGCTGCTGCTTCTTCCTCCATTTGTGACAGCAGGGTATCATCTTCCACGGGATCCTCCAAGTCTGCCAGCATGGGGAGTGCAGCTGTCGGGGGAGTCTCTGCCATGGGGCCCTCTGAAGACACCTGCCTGGACAGGGGAGCTGGCTCCTGGCTGGAAGAGGACTGGCTGTCTGTGGGCTGTCTGAGGGAGAGGGGTGTCAGAGGGGCTGCTCCTCAGTGGCGGACCTCACCCTCCAGGAAACTGCACTTGGCCATGATGTACATCTCCTGGTCAGTGAGCTTGACAGTGGCCTGCCCGGGTTTTTTGAGGTGTAGCTTGCCATACCAGGTGTGCATGTGCTTCCACCATCCCAGGAGTACATCTGCAGTGTAGCCCAGGCTCTCTACCTTGTCTCTCCAAGCTGCCTACTTCTTCTTGGTGTCGCGATAGAGTCTGTGGCCTTTTCTCCAGAGGTACTCATTCTCCCTCAGCCATTCTAGCACCTCCTCCTCATGGTCCTCGGAAACGGTGTACTGTTTCCTCTCTCCCTTCTCCTTCCCTTGCCTCTTCCTCCTTATGGCAGGGCCTTCAGCAGCAGAGCCTTCAGGGACTTGAGCAGAAGGGCCTTCAGGGGCTTGAGCAGCAGGGCCTTCAGCAGCAGGGCTTTGAGGGCCTTGGGGCTGGTCCACCACAGCAGCAGCAGCAGCAGCAGGTTCAGAGTCAGTGCCAGGGGGTGGGATGCTGGTTCTGTCCTTCTTGCCAGGGCTGGAACGAGTAGGCACGTGCTTCCTCTTCTTCCCTGACTGACGAACCATGGTGTTCCTTGAAGATGTATGTGGCAGCACATCTTTCCTCTGAATGCTGACTGCATGCGTGCTGCATCCTTTTATATCCACGGAGCTGACGCAATTCATGCTCCCCGTATGCGCAGTGAACGCTTTGCATCCAATATACATCTGCGCAGCATCCCCTTTGCTTCCTATAGGTGTCCGTGATGCATCCGCTTCATCCGCTATGCATCCGCCCCTTCCACTATGTGTCCGCTTTGCAATTCTCCCCCGGAAGCCCTTCGGAGGTGTCATCCGCTGTCATCCGCTAGGCTTCCGATGAACTTCCATTTAACATCCCCGCTACCTACTACCCACATCCGTTCTTTTCCGTTCTGTTTATGCAAATTTTTGCCACTTTTTGGAGCGGATAACAACAGATGGAGCCACCCCCGAAATTTTGCTCATCCACTGTGTCCTTTATGCATACGTTTTGCGTCCGTCGGCCACTGGGACCTAGCCTTAAACAGCTCCAAACTCGATTGCAGAAAGCACAACTTCAGCAACAGAGTGGTCAATGCCTGGAATGCACTACTTGACTCTGTTGTTACATTCTCTAAACCTCACTCCTTTAACCTCAAACTATCCACACTTGACCTCACCCCATTCCTAAGAGGTCTGTAAGAAGTGTGCATAAGTGCACCATCATGCCTCCCATCCCTGTCCTATTGTCCCCATTTATTCATGCCTATTTCCTGTATTCTTACTCATGTTTATATTTCTATTATCTTGTAAGCAATTGACAAATAAAATAAAATAAATTCATTGTCACCCTTGACCCTGGTTTTCCCCCATCCCTTGGTATCATAATTCATATTCTCCAATGGGACATATCCATAGCCAAGAGTCATCAATCATGTTCTTCAGTTAAAATTTTGGGCAGCAGAAACTTCAGTCCCCCCTAGTTACTATTTTTGAAAACTATTTATGGAATGTACTTTCGATTTCCAAGTTGCTGCACTCCTCTTTCAAGCCCCTTTCTCCCCTCCCTTTCTGTTGGCAACTCTAAAAAGACCATAGAAATATGTTATGAGTTGACACCGAGGCCATTTTTCCAGCCAAATTTTTTTTCGAATGTCAAGTGAAATATTGGCCCTTTGGGATACTTTTATTTTTTGAAGGAAGGAAAGTATGAAAAGAAAGACGTCTTGTTTCTTCTTTTCTTTCACAGCATTTTGAACCTCCTTTCATCTTCTGCCTTCAACAGCCCACCCAATGCAAAGTGTGTCTTTATTTATTTACTTATTTATTTATTTATTAATCTTCCCCCACCAGCAGCTGAGAAAATGATATAGATGTAACTTCCGGCAGTTTAGACTTTCTTTTCCATTTATATGCAAATGCCGACCTTTCACCCAAGCTGTCTCCAAGAAGTATTTCCTTAAAAATGTAAATGGCACGTTTCAGCCTCTTGCAGCGGCTCTGGGTACAGTATTATTACTATGATCACATCATTTAACCTTGCCGGTGCTGGGAGAAACAAAAAATAAATAGCTAAAATTGTACCGGAGTCCAAAATTTTACTTTTGCATTTGAAATCTGGAGGTGATGAGGCAGAAAGCAAAAACAACGCTCAGGAGAGAGAAAGTGGTACATACCTGGAAAAATCCGTCCAGGCATAAGGAAACAAACCTTGACAGGATTTATGTACAGGTAGTCCTCAACTTAATTGCCATTTGTTCATTGGAACCAAAAGTTCCAATGGCACTGGAAAAGGTGACTTGTAACCAAGTGCAGCATCTCCAGGGTAAGCTGGAACTTTTTTTTAACCACAGTTGTTAAACAAACAACAGTGTGGTTGCTAAGTAGATCATGCATTCATTAAGTGAATTTGGCTTGCTTTGTCAGAAGCCGACTGGGAACGCTGCAAATCGCAACCATGGGACCTCAGGATGCCGCATCCATTGCAAAGATGTGCCGGTTGCCAAGCAACCTAAATGTTGATCGCATGACCGTGGGGATACTGTGGTTGTCATAAGTGCGGGGGTTGGCATTTCAAATGGTCATTTAGTGAATGGTTGTGTGCACCAAGGATGACCTGTAAGCATCCACTCTATTATGAAGAGCCAGATTCTCTTAAACACCTGGTAGCTAAAAGTCTGTAGAGATTCTCAGTCATCCAGGTTTTGGATTGTCCCAAATCTGCTTTTTCAGGAAGCAACTGGACTTCCTTTTGAAGACATTTTGCTTCTCATCCAAGAACCTTCTTCAGCTCTGACTGGATGGTGGGGAATGGAAGGATTTATACTCCTTGCAGACAGCTGGTCATTTGCATCCTTTTTAGAGAGTTGTTGAGTCTACTTGGAGGTTTATCTGTTTCCTCAGAGTCATCTGAGTGATGCAAATGGTTCCTGTAGTCTGCATTTTTTTTCCCTTTTGGAACTCCATTCCTGCTGCCACACCATTCGAAGGGGAGTTCATCCCAAATTGTGTAACTAAAAGTCTGTAGAGATTTTCAGTCATCCAAGTCATAGTTGTCCCAAAGGTGCTTTTTCAGGAGGCAACTGGACTTCCTTGTTTTTTCTTTTGAAGACGTTTCACTTCTCATCCAAGAAGCTTCTCCAGCTCGCACACGTTACCAGCTGTCGGCAAGGCATATAAATCCTTCCTTTCCCCACCATCCAGTCAGAACTGAAGAAGCTTCTTGGATGAGAAGGAAGGGAAAAAGAAGGAAGTCCAATGGCCTCCTGAAAAAAAAACTACCTTTGGGACTTTGTTGCCAACATAACAACTGTAGTGATTCCCTTAACAATGGTGGCAAGAAAGGTCATAAAATGGGGTAAAACTCACTTCGCGACTGTCTTGTTCAACGATGGATCTTTGGGGCTCCCTTGTGGTCGTAAATGGAGGACCACCTGTCCTGCCTTAAACAAAAAGGGGGAAAAACCCCAATAAATATAATTCCTCTCCCACATAACCTGTGCAATGTGCATAAGAAGATTCCTACTTCGGCAAGTTGTGTGTGTGTATGTTTATTCTGCAATGTTATCCTGCAGTTTGTGCCACACAAATAATTTATGGTGATTTGCTGGTTATGGCTTGAGGGGTAAATTCTTGCCTGGAGCAACTGGAAAACATATCCAGGATTGCTACCAGAGTCAAGCTTTCTGGAGGCTCCTCCAGACTTTTAAAAACTCTTTGGAAAATTGATCCGTTCTTATCAGTGGTGGGATTCAAACATTTTTATTACTGCTTCTGTGGGCGTAGCTTGGTGGGCATGTCAGGAGAAGGTTACTGCAAAATCCCCGTTCCCTCCTTACCCCACTGACCTGCTTTCCAGCTCCGTTCTCCTGTGCAAAGAACCAAAGAAGACCCAGCCAATCAGCTGGGACTCGGGAGGCAGAGAATAGATGGGGGCGGGGCCAGTCAGAGGCGGGATTTGCCAGTTCTCCAAACTACTCAAAATGTCCGCTACCGGTTCTCCAGAACTGGTCAGAACCTGCTAAATTCACCACCTCTGGTTCTTATTCCTCAAAGGAAACCCTCCATGAACCCAGTCAGGATGTTTTTCTCAGGGCTGAATGATTTCCTCAAAGGCCATCCAGGCCTGAAGTCGAAAACATCAATAGATGCAGGCAGTAGAAGGCCATCAGGAGGTCATCCTCGACTTACGATAGCCAGAATTTCCAATTGCTTGGCAAGATGGTTGTTAAGCGAGTCCTGCCCAATTTTACAATCTTTTAAGCTTTGGTTGCAAAAGGAAATTGCTATAGTTGTTAAGTGAATCCAGCTCCCCCCCACACCGACTTTGTTTGTCAGTTGTTAAGTGAATCCAGCGGCCTGCAGTAACTTTTTAGGGCAGTTGTTAAGTGAATACAGCTTCCCTAATGTGTATTTTTTTGGTAAGAATCAGCAAAAAATAGTCACAATTGACAATCACAGGTTCTTTTCCAGCAGGGAGCCTTTTTGTCTGTCTTCTATGAAAGAAGCTCTTGTTTATTTCTCTGTATTTAAATCTGTATTAAATCCATAACTCCACCTCCATCTCATTCTTCTCTCCCACCCTCCCTCTCCCTCTCCATCCTTCCCTCGTCTCTTTCTTTCTCTGTGTCTCTCCTTCCCTCCTTCTCTCTCTTTCATTTTCTCTTTCTCTGTCTCTTGCCCTCTTCTCCCCCTCCCTCTCCTTCTCTCTCTCTCTCCTTCCCTCTCTCTTTCATTCTCTCTTTCTCTGTTTTGTCTTTCTCCCTCTTTCCTTCCCTCTTCTTTCCCTCCCTTTCTGTCTCCTTCTCTCCCTCCCTCCCTCTCTCTTTCATATTTCCTTCTCCAAATTCATGCAACCTGGTTCTTAAAGAAACAACAGGTTGGATTCATCTGACATCCAAGCACAGCTTGTCTTCAGACTTATGACCACAATTGTCCAAACTTTCTACAAAACAGTTGTAAAATAAGTTTTTTCCCCATTTTATGACCTTTCTTGCCCAGTTGTTAAGCAAATGACACAGTTGTTGAGTTAGTAACATGGTTATTCAATAAATCTGGGCTTTGCTCATCCGATGGTCACAAAATGGGATCAGTTGATCCTGGGACACTGCGAACATCATAAATACGAGTCAGTTGCCAAGTGTCTGAATTTTGATCCCATGATGGGTGTTAAGCCTGGGTTCCCCAACCAGGGTTAGGTAGACAAGCAAAACAGAATGTGCAGCGTTAGTCAGATAGGCACACAGATAAATGAGTGAGTTAAGCTTGTATGTTTATTAACATACAGTAAAAATAACAGATACGCTTGTGCTATCAAGAATATATTTTATTCCAGTATAAGTTTATAGCATAGTCAAAAACAGTCCATTATTCATTTACCATGTAGTCAGTCCATTCAGGGATATTCAGTTAGCAAAGTCCATATAGAATATCCTATTGTCAGTTCACATAAATCAGTCCGTTGTTGTCTCTCCCGTTCGAGCAATGCAGTCTTGCTTCCAAGCAGTAATCAGGGATCATCAAAGCCAGAGAGAGAGAGAGAGCTGTAACCTTGCTACTTTTATATGGTTTTCATAACCACACCCACAGTTGCTATTTTACAGTTAAAGCTGCATACACTAACTATGATTCATAGTTAGTATTTCACCTAAAACAGTTAGGGTGAACAATGTTATCCCTAACAATGGGATTCTACAATGGTTATACATTTGAAAAATGGTCATAAGTCCCTTTTTTCAGTCCTGTTTGTAACTTTGAACGGTCACTAAATGAATGGTTGTAAGACGAGAATGAACTGTACCAAGCCCCACATAGATAATATTTGACAAGTTTCCTACCAACTACATGTTTACAAACATGGATCGTTGGATTAATGGGAACCTCCATAATGTTTTGCATCAGCATGCAAAGCTGATCTCCATCATGTCTTTTAAAACTACTCTAACTTTATTTATGTTTTCTATAGCAAAACACTGCCATGCTCAGTTATCCTTTGTGGCAAAATTATTTTCCTTGCCTTCCTTAGAAGGCTCCTGGAAGCTCCCTTTTTGTAATCCCGCACAAATACAGGTAATCCTTGGCTTATGGCCACAACGGAGCTGTGACTACCCAAAGGGATGTGGCACAAAGGCAACACAGTCAGATAATCAGTCGGAGTCCCTTTATTTGCCCCCAATCTCCTGGTTACCTTCTGCCAGGGGAAACACTCTTCCAGGAACAGCCTTTGGCTGCAGAGAGTCAAATGCAAAACATGGTCAGCAAAAAACTGTAAGAACAGTAGTAATTCAACATAGTTGGGAGGTTGCCAGGAACACAGATAGTCAATACAAGATAAATTCATGTTTGTTTCCAGCAGATGCCCGCACTCAGCATGCATCTCTTTTAAACTCTCTTCCCAGGTGTGCCTAACAAAGGGAATCAGGGCCCTTTCCTCCCCCATAAGCCACGCAACCCACATTGCTCTCTTCTCCTGTGTCCCCGAGGATGAAGAGGTGGTGGGCCTGGGTCTTCCTCTGAACTCCCTCTCCCTTGTTCCACCTCTCTCCTGCTCTGCCCAGCTGGACTTTGCCCTTCCCCAGCCTCCTCCCCAGCCAATGGAACCACACTCCCACTCCCTGTCAGCTGTTCATTTTCCTCTTTGGATTCAAACTCCAACAGGGGTTTGACACGAGCCCAAAATGTAAGTTGCTAAGTGTGTCCATTGTTAATAAGTGAGTTTTACCCCATTTTACAACCTTTCTTGCCACAGTTATTAAGCGAATCACTGCAGTGGTTAAGTGAGCAACCCGGTTGTTAAATGAATCTGGCTTCCCCATTGACTTTGCTTGTCCAAAGGTCGTGAAAGGGGATGACATGATTCCAGGACACAGCAACCATCGTAAGTATGAGTCAGTTACCAAGTGTCTGAATTTTGATTGTGTGACCATGGGGGATGCTGCAACGGTTGTGAAAAACAGTCATAAGACCATTTTTTTTCCAGTGCCATGGGAACTTTGGTCACTAAACAAACTGTTGTAAGTCGAGACTACCTGTATGATGTATTTCCTTAAGCTAAGCCACGAATGATGCCTTAAAAAAGCCTGCAGCTCTCGGAGAGTGTGCCATTTCCTTTCGAACCTCATGCAGAATGTTAAACTGTTTGTTGCACCACTAATGACTAATCATTAAAGCCTATTAATTGAGGTTTAACAGCTGTGTAATGGAGAGACACAACGTCAGGAGATATGATGGAAGATCTGGAGGGGGTGGAAGATGGAGAAGAAGGAAAAAAAATCAGCATAAATTCTTGGGAAGTTGCTGCTGGAAGTTCCCTTTGCTGAAAACCACTTGATCTCAGTTTCCTTTGCAAAAGGACATAGAATAAGGAAGATAATATTTGTAGTGTGGGAAGAAATATCCATCTGGTTCAATTCCAAGCTGGGAGAAAAACACTGGAAACATGGGGGCTGATTGGAAAGATGGTTTTAATGTTGAAGCAGAACCACACGGTTCTGGTTCTGGTGCAGCTGACCACATGGAGTTGAGAGTGAGTGGCTTTTATACCTTCTCTTGGGCTTTGCACTTCAGCTTCCTGTTCCTGTGCAACAACATGCATTCTATTGGCTGTTGTAGGGGTTATACAGGGGCCGTAGCTGGCTCTATGGTCTGTGTTATGTTTGGTTGAAGTTTGGAGGGTGACACAATGTCCTTAGGAGATTGTGCCATGTGGTGAGGTATGCTGCTGGATGGTAGTGGGTTAATCCTATTATGTCTTGAAGAGTCATGTCTTAATCCCTTCAAGAGCTGAAGCCCTTTTGTTTTGTAAATAGGAGAGCCCAGTCTTTCTTAATGGGGCAAAAAATATCTGCTGGGGGCTACTAAGAAAGGTGGGGGCTGTTTTTTCCTGTCTCTGCATGTTTCTCCATTCCTCCTTTAGGGAAATATAATATTCTGACTTTTTAATATCTCTCAAAATATTTCATTATTCTAGGAGAGATGGCGGGTCTTTCCTCAGTAGCTCAGGGTTGAAATGAGAGGTTTTTGTTGCAGACGTCTCATTACTCAACAAGGTAGCATCTTCAGTGCTAGAAGGGAGTCAGGTTTTCAGAGGAGAAGGGGCAAGGGGGAGGACTGTGGGGTCCTTGGTGCTCTCTGATCTTAGTTGTTGGCTTGCAGACCTTTCCTTACACATCTAGGTAACATCATCAATCCTAGAAGGCAGTGTCTTGCCCTGTTGGTGTTGGTGGGGATTTTCTTGGTGGTTCCTCGATTTGGCTGTTTGGTTTACTGGTTGGTTGTCTGAAATGGTGATAGTGACAGAAGACAATATTTGTAGCTCAGGGTTAAATGGTGGGGTCTCTCTGAGCTTGGTGGTTTTCTTGCAGATCTTTCAATTAGGTGACATTATTAGTGGTAGAAGGGAAGATAGTTTGTGGGGAGGAGGAGGGCTGTGGAGTCTTTGGTGCTCTCTCAGATTGGTTATTTTCTTACAGACATTTCATTACCCAAGTAGGTAAGATCCTCAGTGCTAGAAGGGAGTGGTATGTGTGAAGAAGAGGAGGGGAAACTGAGGAGTTCTTGGTGCTTTCTGAGCTTTCTTGCAGACCTTTCATTACCCAACTAAGTAACATCATCAATGCTAGAAGGCAGTGGATTTGCTCTCAGGTTATATACTAGTGGCTTACCTGTGGGAATTTTCCTGGTGGTTCCTTGATTTAGCTGTTGTTTACTGGTTGATTGTCTGAATTGGTTATTCTTTTCATCAGCGAGTCTGAATACACACACTCTCTCTCTTTCCCCCTCTGCTTCCTTCCTTTCCTCTCCCTTCCCTCTTTCCTCCCTCCCCTCTCTTTTTCGCTCTGTCCCTTTCCCTCCTTCTTTGTCTCTCCCTCCTTTCTCTCCTTCTCTCCTTCCCTCTCTCTTTCTTTTCCATCCTCTCCCTCCCTCCCCTTCTCTCACACTGTGTGTGTGAGAGAGAGAGTGTGTGTACCAAGGGGCATTTTCTTCAGGAATCATGTCACCATCATTCCTAAACAGAAAGCTTTCTTCTGAAGCAATCTTTGGAGCTGAATGAAGTGAAATTTATTTGGAATCTGCCACCGATTGCCTGTGACACTGCTGATATTCAGGAAAGCTGAGAGGCACTTTGTATTAAAAGACAAAAAATATATAGTTCAGAGAAGGCAGGTGGGCCATCTTGCACCTGTTCAGCAATGCCTTAACCTAAATGCATTTTTTATTTTATTTTCTCCTGGAATCTGCAGCTGCCAAGCAACCATCCCAGGACAAGAAACCTTTGGTTCAAGGAACTGCTGGCAAGTGTTATCAGTCCAGAATCCAAAGCATCTTTCATTATATTTTTTTGCTTTGAAACCAAAAACTTGCACCCCATAGTCACTTCATTTATAAATCACTGCAAAGAAAAGCCAACCAGCTAGAAATCCCCCTGCACCATCCAAATGAAAACTGGTGTAGAAAAAAAAAAATGGGAGAATTTTTCTACCTGGCACCAGATTAGTTATTCAGAAGGTAATTTAAATCTTTCTCACCAGAGATGTTATTTTCTGCTTACAAATGCACTGGTAAATTGCCAAAAAAGCAAGCACCATCTTAGCCTGCATTAATAGAGGGATAGAATTGTGTGAAGTATTAGTACTGTTTTATAATATGTTGGTTGTGGCATCCAGTTTTGGTTGCTATGATATAAAAAAAGATATTGAAACTCTAGAAAAGTGCAAAGCAGAGTAACAAAAATGATTAGGAGACTGGAGGCTAAAACATATGAAGAACAGTTGCAGAATTGGGTATGTCTAGTTTAATGAAAAGAAGAACTAGGGGGTAAAATGGTAGCAGTCTTCCAATATCTCAGGGTTTGCTACAAAGAGGAAGTCAAGCTATTCTTCAAAAGAGGTAGGACAAGAAGCAATGGATGGAAACTAAGCAAGGAGAGAAGCAACCTAGAACTAGGGAGAAATTTCCATACAGTAATTAATCAGTGGAACAACTTGCCACTAGAAGTTGTGGTTGCTCCAACACTGGAGGTTTTTAAGAAGAGATTGGACAACCATTTGTCTGTTATGGTATGGGGCAGGGATCTCCAAACTTGGCAACTTTTGGCTGGCTGAGGAATTCTGGGAGTTGAAGTCCACAAGTCTTAAAGTTGCCAAGTTTGGAGACCTCTGGGTATAGGGTCTCCTGCCTGAGCAGGGGTTGGGCTAGAAGACCTCAAGGATCCCTGCCAACTTATTTTGTTATTCTGCCCTGCAGCTAAAAAGAGAACATAGAATCGTAGGGCTGGGAGGGACCTCAGTGGTCTTCTGGTCCAACCCCCTGCTCAAGACATGAGACCTTATACCATTCAGATCAAATGGGGGGGAAATATATTTTCCTGCAAAACTTCTTAATTTCTTGTTTTCCCACCCAACTTTTCAAGGGCTGCAGGTCGCACAAAATAGGCTTAGGCATCAGTATAAGCTAACGTAGGAATCTAGCTGATATTTCCTGATTTTTTTTCTTCTAGAATTTTTAGAGGGAGTTTCAGGGGCTTTTTATCTTGTTTGTTCGGTCAACCTTTTCTTCACTTTTGTGTGTGTGTGAGTTTCAGCAGGAGATCATGATGCTGATTTTCTGCACACTGCCTGCTTCTTAATAATCTGGATGAAAACTCATTTATGAAAACTCATTTATTCTCTGAGACCTGCATTTCTCTGAAGTATGAGAAAATCAGCAGAAAAAAGGGCATATATTAATGCATTGAATTATAGTAGTACACCTTCTAAATTGGGAAAATTGCTTTGCAAATGCTGAAAATTATTACATATTCATAGAAATTTGTCTCGCTACACAGGCGGCTGTGGATGCAAAGGTACTTCTCTCTTTTTTTTTTTTAAATCAAACCATATTGCAAACAGAACAAACAGAATTCTCCAGTTTTCAAAGTGTCTTCGGTATTCATGGAGTTGTAAAACAGGTATTCTTCAAAGTTTTGGCGGTAATTGAGCCTGGAATTACAGTTGTAAATCAGTGAGGTTGTTAATCGGTCACTATGTGAATCTTTAGGAATTTTCCACCTCTCTAACCCACCCCATAGTTGTTAAGCAAAAATAGTGGTCATTAAGCAAATCTATTTTATGTAATTGGTGTATTTTTATGAAAACCAGATATAAATATCAGAAACTGGCAAAAGAAAAAAAAAACTGCTTAGAAAATTGGGGTTATGTGACTGCTGGATTATAAACAACCATAAAGGTGAGCTGGTTGTACCCAAAATATAATCATTTGACCACAGGATATATGTGCAGCCATTGAAAGTTCAAAATTAGGTTTTGAAGGTAACTTGGGGGGGGAGGTCCGTTGTAACTTCAAACAGTCACTAAGTGACATGTCATTAAGCAAGGACTACTAATAGTAGACCACATGAAGAAAAAAAATGGAAAGGAATAGCAGCAAGTCTCCTCAATCAGCACTAGACAACTGATTTTACTGGTTTGATTTCCCATAATATCCCACTGTCATACTATACCTGGGGCATGCTGGGAAATTAAGGCGTCATATGACTCTGAGGTAAATCAACTGCTTGACAAGCATGTTGTGTACCACACATGGCCTTCATCTTCTTCTTCCTACATTGGGCTATGTCAGATGATTGTTGTCGTTGATTCAATAGTTGAATTTAAAGAATGTGCTGAACCACAACCATTCCTATAGTATAGATCAGGGGTCCCCCAACATGGCAACTTTAAGACTTGTGGACTTCAACTCCCAGAATTCTAGGAGTTGAGGTCCATAAGTCTTAAATTGGCTGAGGAATTCTGGGAATAGAAGGCCACAAGTCTTAAAACTGGCTGGGGAACTCTGGGAATTGAAGTCCACAAGTCTTATGTTTGCCAAGTTTGGAGACTCCTGATGTAGACTATAGGCCAGTGTTCTTTAAACCTGGCAACTTTAAAATGGGCAGACTTCAAATCCCAGAATCCCCTCGGCAGCATGGAATTCTGGGAGTTGAAGTGCGCACATCTTAAGATTGCTAAGTTGACATGTAGACTATGAAGTACAACAGGTGCCTGAGCAACATGGAACAAGCAGCAAATATTCCTTGTCTTGTTGGCAAACTGCAAAAGTTTGTTTTGCCAGGAACCTTCCCTGAGTCACTTTTGGTTTGTTGTTGCTTTTACAAATCATTTTGCTTAATTCCTTTTTTTTTTTTTTTTTTTTTTTTTGGGGGGGGGGGTTCCACCTAGAAAAGCCTCCAGGCTCAAATTGGCTGCAATTTGCAGTTTCTTCATTCCACTGGGCCATTATTGCTAACGAATGCAGCAAATTGGGTGTGAATCAGCCCATTATGGTTTCTTCAACAAACTATGGTTAAATGAACCAAGGCATAATATGATCTGTGAACAAGGCCCACAAAACCCTGCTCTTTTCCTTTCTCCCTCCCCAGCAGCTAACCTGGGGAGACTGAGGTTTCAATCAGAGACCCTGCAGATACTTTCAGCCAATCACGAGCTTTCAGTTCAAGCAAGCTCATGGGATTGGTGGAATTGTAGAATTGGAGAGAGACTTCAAAGGGGAACTCCTTTCTTAATGCAGGTGGGGTGTACCTGCCAGGTATAAATCTGCTTGAACTGGGGGTTGGACTAGAAGACCTCCAAGGTCCCTTCCAGTCCAATTGAACTGAACTGAACTGAATGCTTTATTTGGCCAAGTGTGATTAGGCACACAAGGAATTTGTCTCTGGTGCAAAAGCATTCTGCGTACATGCAAAGCAACAGAATAACAATAATTATGATGCCAACAAAAGGTAGAATATAGAAGATAATACGGATGATAACATCAACAATAATGATAATACCACAGCGACACTACATGGGTTAATAGACATTAGGCAGCACAGAGGGAATTCTTGTCTAACCCCCTGCTGAAGCAGGAGACCCTAAACCATTACAGACATATGATTGTCCAATCTCTTCTTTAAAATCTCCAGTGATGAAGCACCCACAACTTCTGAAGGCAAGCCAGTTCTAATGATTTATTGTTCTAACTGTCAAGGAATTTCTCCTTAGTTCTTGGTTGCTTCTCTCCTTGGTGAGTTTCCATCCATTGTTTCTTCTCCTGAATTCAGGTGCTTTGGGGAATAGGATGACCCCCTCTTCTTTGTGGCAACCCCTAAGATATTGGAACCCTGCTATTACATCACCCTTGGTCACCCTTTGTTCTTCTTTTCATTAAACTAGACATACACAATTCCTGCAACCGTTCTTTGCATGTTTTAGCCTCCACCCCCTAATGTTTATTGCTCTGCACTCTCTCCAGAGTCTCAACATCTTTTTTTGTGGTGACCAAAACCAGATGGAATATTCCCAGTGTGGTCTTATTTCTATGTTCTATGTTGTCTCAAATGTGTTTTTTTCAAGAGGCCACTGGAGTTTCTGGTTTTTCTTGGAAGACGTTTCGCTTCTCATCCAAGAAGCTTCTTCAGCTCTGAACTGGATAGTGGTGAATTTATAAATCCTTCTCTTCCCCACCATTTGTAGCACTCAGGTAACCCTGAGGACACAGATAAACCTCCAAGTGGCCTCAACAACACAAATCCTTCCATTCCTCGCCATCGAGTCAGAACTGAAGAAGCTTCTTGGATGAGAAGCGAAACATCTTCCAAGAAAAACCAGAAACTCCAGTTGCCTCTTGGGAAAAGAAAGCCCCTTTGGGACAACCATGATCTAGATGATTGAATATCTCCATAGACATTATGTTCTATGTTCTATCCAAACTCTGTTTGAGCACTTCTTGAAAGAAGAAAGGTTACAAAATAGTAGTCCTGGACTTATGACTGGTTGCTTAATAACCATTCAGACTCACAATGGACCTCCCTTCAAATACTTATGATCCAAATACTTATGATCCAAAGTTCCAAAAAGTCACATGACCAGAATTTCTATTGCTCAGCAAGACACTTGTGGAGTAAATTTTCTCAATTTTACTATGGAATCTTTTTGCCAAGGAAATCACTGCAGTCTTTAAGTGATTCATGTTGTAAAGTGAATCTGGCTTCCCACATTTGTTTTGCTTATCAGAAGCTGGCTGGGAAGGTCACCCTGTCAGGATTCTGGCAGTTACTCCAATTAAATTATGAATCTCGAGCTCAACTTCCAAAACTTCCAAAGGATTTATTGAGAGTTAACAGGTCTGGCACTGGCTGGATGTAGCCAACTGTGAGACACATCATTCATTGTCACCCTTGACCCTGGTTTTCCCACCACTCCCTGGGTGTATTGTAATTCATATTCTCCAATGGGACACCTCCATAGCCAAGAGTCATCAATCATGCTCTCACGTTAGATATTTGCACAGCAGAAACTTCAGTCACCTAGTTACTATCTTTGAAAAACTATTTATGGAATGCACTTTCAATTTCCAAGCTGCCGCTCTCTGCTCTTTCAAACCCATTTCCCCGCCCTCCCTTTCTGTTGACAACTCTAAAAAGACCATGGAAATGTTTTATGAGTTGACACGCACATAGCAATCCATATCACCAGGGAAGCTGCAACCATTATAAATATTTATTGGTTGTCCAGCACCCAAATTTTAATTGCATGACCTTGAAGATGCTGTGATGGTCGAGGACCACTCCAAAATTGCTTTTTTTTCCAGTCTTGCTTTAACTTGAAACAAATGGTTGCAAGTCAAGGAGTAACCTAAAATATGTGTGATAAACAAAAGGTATGTTATTTTAAGCTAGAAAGTAGAGGTTTAAGATTAAATATAGAAACAGGGATGTCAATGTCGGATTTTCAAGTGTTGAAATCCATTTTCAAAGAATAAAACAAAGTCCATCTTCCAAGACAATTTCTTTTATTTAAGCCCATGTCACACAGCACCAACGGATGGAAAGAGGATGTAAAACGGAGAGAAACACTTGCCATCCATTGGTTAACGCGATGCTTCCGTTCTGTACTCACTACCTCTGTTTTTCATCCTCTCTATCCGTCCAGCATCCGTTGACTGACATTTCATCCGCTCAAAAAGTTTTGAGCTGCACAAAACTTTTTGAGTGGAAAATGTATCCAACTCGTCCGTTCTGCATCCGCAACGCATACGGGGGACATCCATTCTACATCCGTCCTCATCCGTTACGTGTCCGCTATATCCTCTAGGCATCCGCTGCGCATACGCGCAACTCAAATCCGCTCCAGCGGAAAACAGACACAGGGAGGAAGCGAAACGGACGTGGAACGGATACAAAGCCTCAGTAGCACGGATGGAGAAAGGATGAAAGCAGATGCAGCTCGCATACAAAGCATTAAAATGGAAAAAACATTCGCAGAGGGGACGTATCTCGGATATTTAGGATGTCTGCAGGATGTCTAGAGGATGCAAAAGGACACCTAGCGGAAAACCTATATTTCCTATAAAAAGGGGGAGGAACTCACCTGGATCTCACTTTCAGTCCAGCAGCCCTGCGGTGCAGACCTCTGCAGCCTTCATCTGACTCTTCCTCTTCCACAGCATCCAGTCATGTCCACCATGGATCGTAACAAAGTCCTTTTGGCAGCCACCATCATTCTGCAACAGTGCGAAGCCATCTACAGGCTCTTTCACCTGTTCTACGCAAAGAAAAGGAGGCGTCCAAGAAGCATCTGGGTCCAAAGATGGATCGCCAGAAGAGCAGAGTACAGACTGTATAACAAGCTGATGGTGGAGCTAAGGAACAAAGACCCTCGTGCATTCCAGAACTTCATGAGGATGCCACCAGCCATGTTTGACGAAATTGTGGAGTGGCTGAGACCCAGGTTGACCAAGCAGAGCACCAACTTCCGGCCCAGCCTGGACCCTGGGCTCAAGGTGGCACTGACTCTGCGCCACCTGGCCTCCGGGACCACGTACAGGAGCATGCAGTACGGCTGGAGGGTGCCACACAACACCATCAGCATTGTGGTCAGAGAAGTGGTGTAGGCCATCATCGAAGAATACCTGGAGGAGCTCCTCCAGTGCCCCTCCACTGAAGAAGGCTGGAAGAAACTTGCAGAGCAGTGGTATCAGAGGTGGAACTTCCCCCGCACCGTTGGAGCCATAGATGGGAAGCATGTGGCCTGCAAAGCTCCAGCCAAGTCAGGGTCCACTTATTTCAACTACAAGGGCTTCTTCAGCATCATCCTCTTCGCCATGGTCGATGCTGACTACAAGTTCATGTACATCGATGCCTCAGGCAACGGGTCAGCTTCAGATGCCCAGTAATACAACGCCAGTCACCTCAAGGAGGGGCTGGAATGCAACCTCATCATGGGCTTCCCAGATCCAGAACCCCTGACCAACGACACACAAGATGTGCCCTACTTCATCGTGGGGGATGACGCCTTCTCCCTCAGAACCTATCTCATGAAGACCTACACTTCCAGATGCCTCACCCATGAAGAGAGGATCTTCAACTACAGGCTGTCCAGGGCAAGGCGGGTGGTGGAGAACGCCTTTGGCATCCTGGCCAACAGGTTCCAGGTACTTCTCACCACCATGCAGCATCACCCAGAGACCGTGAGGAGGATCCTGGAAGCTTGCTGCATCCTGCACAATCTCATGCGCTCCCGCTACCCAGTGTTACAGAACAGGCTTGAGGACCTCCAACAAGGCAATGGGGACATGGAGCTTGGGGAATGGAGTCAAGGTCAAAACCTGATAGACACTGTGGATGTGCAAGGCTCCAACAGAGCTTCACGTGAAGGGAAGAAGCAGCGCAACCTCCTGAAACACTGGTGCAACTCCCCAGCTGGAGCAGTGGAGTGGCAAAACAGGATGATAGATGCTTAATGGGTGCTTCCTTCAGCCTGTCTCATCACACTGATGAGATTGTGCCATGTATGTTGAGTGGCCCTACAATGAACAGGACATTTAATAAAGAGTTGTGTTTATGTTGAAATGTGTGGATCAATGATTACATTGTTATTGATAATAAAGGACCAAAGGTGTGGCAGCTGGGAGGGTGGACCATACAGTCCCACTATGCTTGCACTGGAGGTTTATCTTTCCCACAGCTATTACCCATATCACAGGTATCCTAACTCATCTCACAGCTATTACCCATCCCACAGGTATCCCTGCTCATCCCAAAGGTATCCCTACCCATCCCACAGCTATTACCCATTCCAAAGGTATCCCTGCCCATCCCACTGCTATCCTTACCCATCCCACAAGCATGCAAAAGCTTAAACCATTTCTAAAAGTTTCCACCAAGACTTTATTTACAAAAATAAATGAACCAAGTGTGTGAAGCAAAGATAATCTTTATTAATAACAAGCTGTAAAAGCAAAATGACCCAAGTGTCCCAAGCAAAGATAAAATCAACAGGTAGCCACCCAGTCTCTGGCACTCTTCTTAGTCACTCTGAGGTGTGCCCAGTCTCAGGGGTGAAGGGTCCAGGTGCTGTGGAGGTGGCTGCTGCTGGAGTGCTGGTCTGAGGCATCATTGGGGTGCCTGGCACCGAGAGGACAACAGGGGACAGTGTGTGGAGGAAGCTCTCAGAGAGCTGGCTCAGTCCTGTGATGTTGAGAGCCCTTTCCTCCAGGACATGGGGTGTCAGACCCAATACCGATGACAGATGTTCTGAGGCCGGGCTTGGCTCTGGGGTGGAGGAAGGAGCAGTGTAGTGGGGCTGTCTGGTCTGCAGCTGAGCAAGGTGAGGTGTCGGTGGCATGGGTGGCATCTGTGGCATGGGTGGCATCTATGGCGTGGGTGGCATTGGTGGCGTCGGTGGCATCAGTGGCGTACGATGTACCTATGCCTGGACTGGGAAGGGCTGCCTGTGCTGCTGGAGCTCCTGGTAGCCATAGCCTTGGTAGGTGAGGGCCTGTGGAAAGCCTTGGAAGGGCAGTGACATCACCTGGGGTGGAGGAGCAGACCTGGACTGGGTGGGAGCAGGTTTAGCTGGGTCTGGAGGGTTGTGAAGAAGACCGGTGATCCTGTCCTTGATCACCTGGTACTGTGATTCGGACATGTTCATGAGGGTCTGGTTGACGTAGGTGAGGAAAGGCTTGCAGTTGGAGGATGGGACGTCGGTGTGTACCAGCTGAGACAGGAAATCTACGCTGCTTCTGATGGTGTCCCTGATCTCCAGCAGGACAGTGTGGCTCTGCCCCTCCGGTCTGGGTCTCTGCCTGCTTTCTGTGGAGGTGGAGCTGGGAGTGGATGTGGGTTGGTCTCTGGTGGCAGTGCCCTCTCCTTGCTCCCACTGCATCAGGGGGTCCTCCACATGCTCTGCCACGGGGAGTGCAGCTGTCGGGGGGGGTCTCCGTCATGGCATGCTCCACAGATACCTGCCTGGACACAGGAGCTGACTCTTGGCCAGAAGAGGACTGGCTCTCTGCGGGCTGCCTGAGAGAGAGGGTTGTCAGAGGAGCTGCTCCTCGGTGGCGGATCTTATCCTCCAAGAAGCTGTACTTGGCCATCATGTAGGTCTCTCTGTCCTTCAGCTTGACCGTGGCCTTGCCAGATTTCTTGAGGTGCAGCTTCCCATAGCAGGTGTGCATGTGCTTCCACCAGCCAAGGAGCACCTCCGAAGTGTAGCCCAGGCTCTCCGCCTTCTCTCTCCAAGCAGCCTGCTTCCTGTTGGTGTCTTGATAGAGCCTGTGTCCCTTCCGCCAAAGATACTTGTTCTCCCTCAGCCATTCCAGCACCTCCTCCTCATGTTCCTCTTCGATGGAGTATTGCCTCCTCTCCCATTCTCGTTCTCGCATATGCCTCTTCCTCCCTCTGGCAGGGCCATCTGGGCCCTCATCAGAGGGGCTTCAAAGTTGTAGGGGCTGCTCCTCCACACCACCACCAGCAGCAGCAGCAACAACAACAGTAGCAGCAAAAGCAGGACCAGCAGCACCAGCAGCACCAGCAGGACCAGGAGCAGCAGCAGCAGAGTAAGCACCAGCAGCGCCAGCAGCACCAGCAGGATCAGCAGGACCAGGAGCAGCGCCAGCAGAGTAAGCACCAGCAGAAGCACCAGCACCAGCAGCAGCGCCAGCAGAGTAAGCACCAGCAGGAGCACCAGCACCAGGAGCAGCACCAGCAGAGTAAGCACCAGCAGAAGCACCAGCACCAGGAGCAGCGCCAGCAGAGTAAGCACCAGCAGAAGCACCAGCACCAGGAGCAGCGCCAGCAGAAGCTCCAGCACCAGAAGAGTCAGCCCCAGCAGCAGAAGCCCCAACAGAAGCAGAGTCAGGGCCAGGGGGTGGGATGGTGGCCCTGTCCCTCTTGCCAGGGCTGGCAGCAGATGGCAGAGGCTTTATCTTCTTCCCCATGGTTGTTGGCTGGCTGGCTGGAGCTGTGTCTGGCAGCAGGTCTTTCTTCTGAATGGTGACCTGCTTGCGAGCTGCTTCCCTTTATATCCACGGGGCTGACGCAATGCATCCTCCCCGCTTGCGCAGTGAATGCTCTGCATCCACTAGGCATCTGCTCGGCTTCCGCTCTGCATCCGCTTCATCCACTCGGCATCCAATCTGCATCTGCTCTTTCCGTTGCGCGTCCACTTCACTGTGCTCCCCCGGAAGTCCCGTGGATGTGCCATCCACTTCCATCCACTAGGCTTCCGTGGAGCATCTGTTTTACATCCTGGCTACATTCTCCCCCTGTCCGTTCCTTTCCGTTGTTGTCCGCTCTGCTTATGCAAATTCGGGGCACTTTTGAGAGCGGATAACAACGGATGGAACATTTTCTCGTCCGCTGTGTCCTTTTTACAAACGTTTTGCATCCATCGGCCAATGTGACAGGCCCTTTAGGAAAGCATCAAATTGACAAAGTCCATGGTAATTCTGGATCTGACACAACCAGGGGTGGGATTCTACCAGTGCGCACCTATTCTCTGGAACCGATTTTTAATACTCTAAGCAGTTTGGAGAACCAGTTGTTAGAAGAAATTACTGGTCTAATCCTATAAGGAAGGCAGGAAGGAAACATTCTGGTGTTGCTTACAGAAACTGCCTCTCCGTTAATCCTTCTTACGTTCTTGGCAGGACTAGACTTCCTGTCTCTAGACTGTCTCTGCAGTTTTATTTCCCCTCCTTTGCTGGAACTTTGCTTGTGTGGAGGGACCATTCAAAGTTACAATGGCACTGAAAAAAGTGACTTATGACCATTTTTCACAATTACGACTGTTGCAGCATCCCCACAATCATGAGAGGCCAGGCGAGGAGATGCGTGCCTCAATGTGAGTGATATTGAGTTGGCCACGCCCAGCCGATAACCTGACCACCAAGCCATGCCCACCCAATCATATGACCACCAAACCACGCCCACAACCTTAGCCATGCCTACAGAACCGGTTGTTCAAAAATTTGAATCCACCCCTGCTTTATACCCATGATAGTGAACTTATGGCACACCTACCACAGGGGGCATGCAGAGCCTGCCCTCTGGGCATGCGAGCCACAACCCCAGCTCAGTTCCACTGCGCATGGGCGCATACTTCTCACAAGCCAGCTGGTCTTCAGATCTCTATTGCACAGCCGGGGGGGGGGGCAGGGCACATGTGCAGGGGATGGGATGCATACACAGGGATGCACGTGCATGTGTGTGGGGGCATGTACAGGGGGGAAGGCACATGTGTGCAGGGCGGGGGCGCATGGCATTTTGGTGATGCTCACACACATGCATGCTTTGGGCACTCAGTGCCAAATGGTTAGCCATCACTGCCCTATACCGTTTGAGATAAGTGGGTGTCCAATGTATTAAAAATCTCCAATATTGGAACACCTACAGCTTCTGGTGGCAAGCTGTTCCACTGATTAATTGTTTTTATTTTATTTTATTTTGTCAAGTTATTATTAGATAACAGGTATAAGTATAAAAATGGTTATGAATACATGAAATGGATACAAATAAGAAAACAATTGTCCTTAACTCTTATGAAGTTTCTCCTTAATTCCAGGTTGCTTCTCTCCTTGATTAGTTTCCATCCATTGTTTCTTGTCTGGTCTTCTGGGGCTTTAGAGAATAAGTTTAACCCCTCCCTCTTTATGGCAGCCCCTCAAATATTGGAAAACTACTATCCTGGGACCCCTTATTTTCATTAAACTTAGACCTATCCAATTCTTGCAATTGTTCTTCATATATTTTTTGTCTCCAGGCCTTTAATCAGCTTAGTTGTTCTTCTCTGCACTTTTCCCAAAGTCTCAACAGGGGTGCAGGATTCCAGGTGTGGTCTTACTAAGAGTTTATAAAGCGGTACTAATACTTCTTTATAAAACCTTAGTAATGCCACACCTGGAACAGTGCATCCAGTTTTAGTCACTACATTACAAAAAAACATCAACCAGAGAAGGCTGTATATCCCATTGGTCAAGAAATTTGGACTGGAGGGATCTAGGAGGAGGGTCTTCTCAGCTTCTGCCTCCACCCTATGGAAACTCTTACCTTCCCCTCCACAAGGTGATTTGAGCCCTCCCTCTTCTAACTTACTGGATGAGTCTTAAGACATTACTTGGCCAATTTCAAACTGCAAGACATTACTTGGCCAATCTCAAACCAACTGCAGCCTTAGCGATGGCTGGTGGCCTGAAAAACTTCTTGCTGCCTTGTTAACTTCCTAACTTTTGAATTTTAACCTGATTTATGTCATCTTCTAAGTTGGCTTTAACTCTCGTTTTTAAGCTATGCTGTTCTCCATGTATTTATATGGTTTTATTGTGCTGCTATAAATTGCCTAGCGTCACTTACTGTAGGTGAGATGATAGATGTAGAAATTTAATTTAAAAATAGCCTGGCTTCTCTTACTGATGATATGTGTGGAGTCCTTGGTGCTCTCTGAACTGTTTTCTTTCAGAAGTTTCATTGCCCAATTAGATAACATCATCAATGAAAACCCCATTCCTTTCTAAAACAGATGTTGTTACCTAGTTGGGTAATAAAAGGTCTGCAAGAAAACAACCAAGCTCAGAGAATGTGATGACCCAAAGGGGCGTGTCACAAAGGCAACACAGTCAGATAATCAGTAGGAATCCCTTCATTAGCTTCAACTTTCCCCCCCCCAGTGTCCTGGTTACCTTTTGGCTGGAGAAAAACTCTCCCAGGAACAGCCTTTGACTGCAGAGAATCAAGTCCAAAACGTGGTCAACAAAAACTGTAACTATAAGTCCAATCAAGGCAAGATGAGGTAATTAGTCCAGCAGGGCAAGAGAAGGAATTCCAGACAGTATAGGCATGACAATAACTCAACATGGTTAGGAACACAGGTAAACAAAATCAACACAAGATAAATTCACATTTGCTCCTAGCAGCTGTTGCATGTGGCATGCATTTATTTTAAACTCTCTTCCCAGCTGTGGCTAATGAAGGAAATCAGGACCCTTTCCTCCTCCATAAGCCACACAACCCATGTTGCTCTCTTCTCTGTTCCTCCCTGCGGGACCTAGGATGAAGAGGTGGTGGGCCTGGGTCTTCCTCTGAACTCTCTCTCCCTTTTTCTACCTCTTCCCTGCTCTGTCCAGCCAGACTTTGCCCTTCCCCAGTTTCTTCCACAACCAACAAAGCTACACCCCCACTCCCTGTCAGTTGTTCTTCTTTCTCCTCCGATTCAGACTCTGACAGGGGCATGACAGAGAGCATCAAGGACCCCACAGTTGTTCTCCTTCTCCTCCTCCCTCTTTTCGAGCACTGGTGATGTTACCTAGTTGTGTTATGAAATGTCTTCAACAAAACAATCAACTTCAGAGAATACAAAGAATCTCACACTCCTCCTCTTCCTTCTCTTCCTCCACCTTGCTTTCTAGCACTGGTGATGTTATTTAGTTAGGTAGTGATATGTCTCAAGTAAACTTAGAGAGCACCAAGGACCTCATAGTTCAACCCTGAGCTACAAATATGCCTTTCTGATTCCATGCACTTTCTTCTTCCCTCCTTAGAAAATGAGTTCCGAGGCAAACTGCTGAGTCAAAGGTGGACCAGGGGGGAGAAAATCAGCAGTTGTGAGACAGCCCCAAACCTCCACAAGAGACACATCAAGGTGAGAAAGCCATTCTCAAAACCCAAGTTGTGGAAACAATGCCACGGTGCATTTCCTTGAGTTGGGACGGTAGGCCCATATTTTGATGGTCAATTTGAAGATCTCTTGACCCTTAGCTAACTTCCAAAGTTGGTGGAGGGAATCCATAAAGCCTGTGGCTAAGGGAGACTTGTAGGGTCTTAGCTTGGTGATTTTCTTACAGACATTTCATATCAAGTGTTCCATCCGGAAAAACGCGAGGTAGACCGGGTTCCAACAACAAAAGTCTTTATTTGCAACAGTAAAGATAAACGGAACAGTTTGGCTCTAGCCGCGGCAGCCTTTATATACCGCTTGCCTGCGGCTTGTAGCCAATGACATTGGTTTGATTTAACCGCCTTTTTGCAGTTCCTTTGGATTGGTTCCTAGTGAACCAATCCCTATGCTGGCTTTCTTAGCCAATCAGATTTAGCGGATTTGGAGTAAACTATTTTCATACAGAACACCAAGCTAGGTAACATCATTAGGGCTAGAAGAAAGTAGGGTTTGTGCTCTGTTTATATGGATGTGGTTGCCCTGTCAGTGTTCGTGAGAGTGTTCTTGGTGAGTTCCTTGATTAGGCTATATGGTTTAATTGTTTCTTTGTCTGAGCTGGTAGTTCCTTGGTCGTCCCACCAACATTGACAGGTCACTGGTATATAAACAGAGAGCAAACTCCACTCCCTTCTAGCATTGATGATGTTACCTAGTTGGGGGATGAAATATCTGCAAGAAAACAACAGCATCAAGAACCCCATGCTCATCCTCCTCCTCCGCCTCCTCTTCAAATCCAATGTCAACTCATAAAGCTATGCCCGTTTTCAAGTTGCCGTAAGCAGGTGTGTGTGTGGGGGGGGGGGAATCTGAAGGAGCAATATGGCAATTAAAACCAGAAGTACATTTCATGCTTATCTCACAAAGATTGCAGCCTAGGTTACTGGATCTTCTGACCCCAAAAATCCTTTACTGGAGAATGTGATTGATGACACCCAGCCTGTGAATGTGCTTCATTGGAGAATCTGATTTATGACACACCCAGGGGGGAGGGGAGGGTCACAAATGACAGGGTCACAAATGACCGTAAATTATGTGAGGCAGAGTTGATTTCATATGGCTCAATGCCAAAACCTTGCTCCTAATAAATCTTTTGGATTATTTTGAAGCTTGGCTTGAGGCTCATGATTTCATTAGGGCAATTGCCGGAACCCTGACACCCCACTCATGTTAGCACTGATGATGCTATCTAGTTTGGCAATGAAATGTCTGTGTGATGACCTAGGACATGGCACAAAAGCATCAAAGTCACAAAAGTATGTAAAGTCCCTTTAATTCCTCCAACTTGTCCCCCAATGTCCAGTTGTCATCAGCTGGAGAAAAAACTCTCCTAAGAACAATTTTTAAAGGAAAGAAATTCCGTCCGAATCCAAAGTACATATAAATTATAAATAAAAACCAACACAAACCATGCTGCAGCAATTAACAAGACAGGACAAAATAAGGAATTGCAGAACTCAAAAGATAACGAAATACACACAGTTGGGAGAATGCCAGAACCCACATAAGACTTGACAAACAAAGATAATGCACGCTTTGCTTCCAGCAAGGTTCTGTGCGTAAACACCCTTTTTATCCTTTTTTCCCAGCTCCAGCTAATGAAGTGAATCAGGGCCTTGTTCTCCCCCATAACCCACGTTGCTCCCTTCTCTGTTCCTCCCTGCGTGCCCTAGGATAAAGAGGGGGTGGGCCTGGGTCTTCCTCTGAATGCCCAGCCGGACTGTGCCCTTCCCCAGTTTCCACCACAGCTACTGGAGCCGCACTCCCACTCCCTATCAGCTGTTTGACCTCCCCCTCAGAATCAGATTCCAACTGGGGATGACAGTCTGCAAGAAAGCCACCAAGCTCAGAGAGCACCAAGGATCCCATCCTTCTCCTTCACCACTACCACTCCACAAACACCCCTCCCTTCTAGCACTGATGATGATACCTATTTGGGTAACAAACTGTCTGCAAGAAAACAACCAAGCTCAGAGAGCATCAAGGCCTCCCATAGTCCAACTCTGAACTACAAATATTATCTTCTGAGGGAGACTTCTCATGCATCTGCCTTCCAAAATCTGTTGAGACTACAATTCCCAGAACTATCATGTCATCTGCAACTCTTACACTGCAAAAACATATGGACTACACAACACGATCAGGGCAAAGAAATAGAAGCAATTTACACAGACTTCTGTAAAGCCTTTGATTCAGCAGTACACAACAAACTACTCCTAAAACTAAAATCTTATGGTATCTCTGGACACCTGCATAACTGGATAGAAGCATTCCTGTCAAACAGACAAATGGTCAAAATTGGGACCATCCTATCAGATTCTGTACCTGTCAATAGAGGTGTCCACCAAGGCAGTGTTCTAGGACCAACTCTTTTCATCCTCTACATAAATGACCTCTGTGGTCGTATCAAGAGCAACTGCGTTCTCTTCACTGATGATGTAAAGCTATTCAACACCACAGACAATATTGCTACCCTTCAAAAGGACCTTGAATATGTATCAGAATGGTCAAACAAATGGCAACTTCTCAACAAATAAATGTTCTGTCCTACATTTTGGCAAAAAAAATAAATAAATCAGAAAATAAAATACAGGCTGAATAGTCAAGACCTTGTTGATGATCCAAACTCTGTCAAGGATCTTGGAGTACTCATCTCAAATGACCTAAGTGTAACTACATAGCCAAAAAGGCATGAAGAGTTGTTAACCTAATCCTACATAGCTTTTTCTCTGGTAATATTGCACTAATAACAAGAGCATACAAAACATTTGCTAGACCAATACTCGAATACAGCTCATCAGTCTGGAACCCACATTATGTGTCTGATATTAACACAGTTGAGAAAGTCCAGAAATATTTCACAAGAAGAGTTCTCCACTCCTCTTCTTGTTGCAGAAGACCTTATGCCGCCAGATTCGAAATTCTAGACCTAGAAAACCTACAACTATGCCGCCTTTGGTCCGATCTAAGTTTAGTACAGTGTATAAAATCATACATTGCAGTGACTTACCTGTCAATGAATACTTCAGCTTCAACCATAATAACACAAGAGCACACAATAGATACAAACTCAAGGTTAACTGTACCAAAGGAAATGCGACTTCAGCAACAGAGTGGTCAATGTCTGGAATACTCTACCTGACTCTGTAGTTTCTTCCCCAAACCCCAAAAACTTTAACCTTAGACTGTCTACTATTGACCTCACCCCTTTCCTAAGAGGTCTGTAGGGGGCATGCATAAGCGCACCAATGTGCCCATCGTCCCTGTCCTATTGCTTCTTTTTATTTTTTTCATATGTATCCATTTCATGTATTCATAACTATGTACATACTTATGCCTATTATCTTGTAAGCAATTGACAAAAATAAATAAATAAAATAAAATAAAAATACCTGCTCTTCCCTCCCAGCATGCCTGCCTCTCCCCACTCGCCCAGTCTAGATTGGCATCTGTTCCATGAATACTTTAAAAGCAAATACTTTCCCTTCCTGTGAGAGGGAATATCTGATGCTCTGCTGAATTAGGATGGCCGGAAGTGCAGAATTCAACTTTCCCAGTTGTTTCCCCAAGCTTAACATTTTGTACTTGATTTGTGCAACTGAATTTTTGCACGGCTTCCCTTTGCAACGAGGAAGTTGCCATGCAACATTTTTACCTGCCGGTATTGTTTGTACCTACCGAGCTCTTCCTGGTTCAAAAGGAAAAGTTTTTCTCGTTAGATGAAAGTGATTAAAACTGAAATGGAGGCAATGCGAGGTGCATGAGCCAACAGAGAATAATCCAGCCTGTTTATAATCGGTCAGCCTGGAGGCTGCTATTGTTTTTAATGAGCTGCTTTTTCCATACCTTTAATAGCCTCTTGAAGTATTATGAGCTAGCGATAATGGCTCATCAGTGCTTGTTTCCTTTCCATAATAATAAAAAAAAAGTTTTTCCTTAGCACCAACCTCATTTTGAAGCCAAATCACAAGGCGGCTTAGGCTGCCATTGTAAAGATCCGCTGTGATTCCTCCTTTTTTTTAGACAAAAAAAAAAAGAATTCTCCAGCAGTACACTCACCTTTTTACGTTTTTGGCACCACATTGCTACGCTTTTCCTTCATGGCTCTTTAAAAATAAAGAGGTTGAGAAAGGGGGCGCATAAGTGTTACAGGGAATAAAGTCATCCTTCTGATGACTTTAAATTTAGGTTGTTCTAGAAATGCCTGGAAATGTTGAGAAATGGGAAGCAAAATATTGATTATATATATTTTTATGTGTATGTATGTACATATATATATGCTGTTCAGCTTCCTTCGGGTATTATCCCATGTCATTGTAGTTGTGCTTTTAAAGTTGTAGCAACATTTCGGCAGAATCTCATCTGCCATCATCAGGCTTCTGTACTGAGTTCATATGTGAGTCAGACTTTCACAACCGTTTCAAAGTCTGACTCACACACGAACACAATACAGAAGCCTGATGATGGCAAAGGAGATTCTGTGGAAACGTTGCTACAACTTTAAAAGCACTACAATGATGTGGGATAATACCCGAAGGAAGCTGAATAGCACACATGTAAGTACCCGCGATAACTTAAAAAAACAAATAT
>BLBF01020136.1:0-10000 GCA_015471245.1 Laticauda colubrina | reverse complement strand
CTGGCTAATGCCATCCACAAACCCAAACTATGGCTAAGATACATCGATGGCACATTTGTGATTTGGCCCCATGGAAAAGAAAACCTAAACAATTTCCTAACACACCTAAACAGCACACACCCCAAAATCAAGTTCACCATGGAAATGGAAATAAACAAACAACTATCATTCCTAGATGTACTAATCTACAAAAGAACAGATGGCACACTAGGACACACCGTATACCAGAAGAAAACACACACCAACCACTATCTCAACGTCCAATCCCACCACCACCCAGCACAGATAAATTCCGTGGCCAAAACACTAATCACCAGAACCAAATGCCTGGCAGACAAGACACATATAAAGATTGAACTATGCACCCTGACTAAAGTACTGACAGCCAACGGCTTCCACAAAAACAAAATCAACAGCTTGATCCACAAAAACACACTAAGACATAATAGAGACCTAGAAGACCAACAGACCTATGGAACAGCTGTCTTGCCCTACATAAGAGGTACTACAGACAAAATCAGTAAGATACTACACAGGCATCACATCAAGACTGCCTTCAAAACAGACAAAAAAATAGGAGCCATCCTTAGAAACCCCAAAGACAAAAATGACCTGGAAAACCAAGGCATATACAAAGTTCCCTGTGCATCATGCCCGGCCACATACATTGGGCAGACCAATAGAAGAATAAGTACCCGCCTGGATGAACACAAAAATGCAGTAAGAAAGCTGGAACACACCTCCTCACTAGTCCAACGCATGAAAACCACAGGTCACAACATCAACTTCAATGGCACCAAAACCCTAGCTACTATAGAAAACCCCAGCCACAGAATCATCAGAGAAGCCATAGAGATTGAAAAAAGACCTGAAAGCATGAATAAAAGAGATGATTCCACCAGACTGTCAATTATTTGGAAGCCTGCACTCTCAAATAGAAAGTTCTCCATGCCACAAGCCAGGCAAACACCTGGGCACAAACTGACTCCCTCTGATAGGCTAGCCTCAAATTTAAAACCAACGACTGTGATAGCCTTACCCACCCTTTGGCAGAACATGGCAGGGAAAAAGATTGAAAGCCTCACTCTTGCAAAGCTGACAAATATGGGCATTGTGAGTACAAAATGAGCTCATTAACTCCATAGATGTAACTCCATAACAACCTTTGTGGGCCTGATGCCTCAGAGATAAACTAGGATATGGTTTCTTTGATTTTAGCTCAGCATCATTTGACATCAGGCATGATGATTTGTAAATAATAACTTATATTATACTTTGCTTATTCAACAAACCATAACTACATTTGACCTATAACTTAACACAACCCACGTGAGACACAAGGTGCTTTTTATTTTATTTTAGTTTTTGATAACACATATGTAAAGAACACATCTATGAAAACCAACTGGCAGTCAGAAGCCCTGACAAAAATTATTTAATTTCACAACATATTTCCCAACATTTTTAACCATAGTTTCAATTGGGAAAATATGACAATCCTAGACCAGGCCAAATCCAAAAATGTCAAGGAATTTCTAGAAGCCTGGCATTCTGATAAATCAGCCATCAATAGACACATAGACATTAACAACATCTATGGACTGTGTAAAAGAGACCATCAACAAACCCAAAAGAGAACGAAAAGACTCCAGCTCTGCTCCATCAGCACAAGTGATGGGATTCAAACTTTTTTACTACTGGTTCTGTGGGCGTCGCTTGGTGGGCATGACAGGGGAAGGATATTGTAAAATCTCCAGTCAGAAGTGGTATATGCCAGTTTTCCGAACTAATCAAAATATCTGCTACCAGTTCTCCAGAATTGGTCAGAACCTGTTGAATACTACCATTGATCAGCACCCAGTTCAACGTAGATTAACTCCAAGATTAACTTCAGACCAACAATCAAGTAAACAATACCCCAATCAAAAAACTGCCAAAGAGCCTTCAGTAAACAGCCCAACCAACCATCTCTAAACACCCCCACTCCACATAGACAGTCAAGTCACCAGAATATAAACTGACGGTAAACAGCACTCCTTTATTAGCACTGATGTTGTTACTTAGGTAGGGTAACTAAATGTCTGCAAGAAAACAACCAAGCTCAGAAAGCACCAAGGACTCCTCATTTTAACCCTGAGCTACAAATATTCTCCTTTATTAAAATTCTTACATATATTTACTTCCAATCTGTGTTAAGAACTATAGCCACATTTTTTTCTTATGTGTCTGTATCCCTGTAGTTTTAAATCCCTGTAGTTTTCTTGGAGAGGTTTTTCAGAAAAGATTTGTGATTGTCTCCTACTAGGTCTAAGAGAAAGTAACTGGCCCACTGCTGGTGGGTAGGCCTAGAAGGCAGAACTAGAACTTAGAGTTTTCTGGTTTCTAGTCTGATGTCTAACCACAATGCCACATTGTCTCTCATACACTCTCATTTTATTTGTACTGCATTTCACAGAATTTTTTTTCTAACTTTCCTGTTTTGCTAATAACAATGTTCATGACTGTTTCTCAGAACAAAAAATAGAATTCACAAAAAGTCTTTCTTTTACCACAGCCTTTTAATTAGTATAGGTAGACTTCAAACTCACCAGGTCTATTGTTTTGTTTTTTTACTAGAACCCTAATATTCAAACAGAGAATAAGAAAAACCTCTGCACTGAAAAACTGATGCACCAAAATAAGCAGTAAATTGGAAATGATGGATTTTTAATGACCTGCACATGTTTAGAATTTGTATCCTACAGTATATGATTTTCCCTTATTTGTTTCCACAATTATAATTTGGGAAGGGAGATTTCTTGCTATGCTAAATTTTAAAAAAAGGACTAGCTTGAGAATCTATTATGTATCATCCAAAATGATATTAGTCCAGTCTAATTTTAAACCATTTTGAAATACATTATTTTTAAAAATATATAAAATATTGACCTCAATTAGAATCATCTTGATATACAACATAACCACTGAAATCAGTGTGGTTAAGTTAATACAGCATCCAACAAATATAAACTGGGCAACTAAAAACTATAGGATAAAATATTCTAAAATAAAAAGGAAATCAATTGTAAAAACTGGGAGAAATAGAAATGTTGATAATGATTGATTAAAAAGAAAAACAGGCCATGCAGCAGCTTTCCCTGAAGATGTCATTTTAAAATGTTTACAACAAACGGTCCATGATCAATTCTAAACCAAGATACAAGATCTATATTGTACACACACATTATAAATCTATATTGTACACAAATACTTCACATAAAATCAGCCAATCAGTAAAATTATTTTAATGTTTTTCTGTTGAGCAAACATACTGACCTACAATCAGTAAGACAATATGGTTATTTTTGTTCTGTTCTGAAAAGAAGGTATGCGAGACAGGAGTTCCAAACAAGCAGCTCTTTATTAAACTCTTAGTGACTTGTAACAGAACAGCCTTGCCGGAGCCGCGGCAGCCCTTTTTATAGTGGCTGCTCATGGCTTACGGTCAATGACAGCTCTTTGAGCTTTCCCACAGTTAGGCAGCCAATTGCGTCAGCACTTAAACAGCCAATCCAATTGCGCCTTTTCGGCCAATCGGATTTAAAGGCCCTGTCACACTGCCCAACGGATGCAAAACGTTTGTAAAAAGGACACAGCGGACGAGAAAAATGTTCCATCCATTGTTATCCGCTCTCAAAAGGGGCAAAAATTTGCATAAGCAGAGTGGATAACACGGAAAGGAACGGACGGGGGGAGGACGCAGGGCAGATGGAAAGCAGATGCAGAGTGGAAGCCAAGCGGATGGAAGCGGATGCAGAGCAGATGCAGAGCGGATGCGTAGAGGATATGTAGAGGATGCGTAGAGGATACAGAGCGGATGCAGAGCGGATGCATAGCGGATGATGCAGGTGCGATTTGCATCCGCTTTCATCCTTTCTCCGTCCGTGCTACTAATGCTGCGCATCCGTTCCGCTTCCTCCCTGCGTCTGTTTACCGCTGGAACGGATTTGAGTTGCGCGGATGCGCAGCGGATGCCTAGTAGATATAGCAGATGCATAATGGATGCAGAACGGATGTCCCCCGTATGCCTAGAGGATGCAGAATGGATGCATTGGATACATTTTCTGCTCAAAAGTTTTGAGCAGCTCAAAACCTTCTGAGCGGATGAAATGTCAATAGACGGATGCTGGACGGATAGAGAGGAAGCAAAATGGAGGCAGTGAGTACAGAACAGAAGCATCGCGTTAACCAACGGATGGCAAGTGTTTTTCTCCGTTTTACATCCTCTTTCCATCCGTTGGTGCAGTGTGACAGGGGCTTAAGTATTTGAAGTATGCCTATACATAACACCCCTCCCCTCTTGGTTTCATCCAATGTTTGTAACGTAGTCACGCAGGTAGGTGGGGCTTTTGCGGGTCCTACTTTTGCGGGTCCTCAGTCTCAGCGTGGTCTTCCATCGGTTCAGTCAGGATCGTCTTTTCTCCACGTCTTCTCCATGGAACCTCCTGGAAGGGTGAATCAGCCTTGCCGCTCCCGCCTGGGTCTCTCAGGCTGGTTAAGTTGGCTCTGCCGCTCCCTCCTGGTCTGTCCGGGTTGGTCAAGCTGGCCTGGCTGTCTCCTTCCTGGAAGGCCTTGCTTCGCTTGTCTGCTACCGGTTCTCTTCTCCGGAGGTCACCTATGGGTAAGTGCTCTTTTTGTTTTATTGGGGGTTCTGATTCGGGTTTGTGTTGTATTTTTTGTTGTGTTATTGGTGGTTCATCTCTCCCCTTTTTATTATTTTGTGTTTCCCCGTCTCCTCGGTTGTTTTTGGATTTTTTTATTGGGGGTGGCATTTGCCACGGTGCTTCAGGGCTAGGTAGGTTAGTATCGTGTTCCAATGTCCTAGAGCGAAGCTGGTCGATGTGTCATTTTCATATTCTGCCATCGTCTAGTGTAAGCCGGTATGACCGGGGCCCTGTGATTTGAGTAACTGTGGTTGGAAGCCATAATGGGTCCCCGGTAAGATTTTTGGTGTAGACTAAGTCTCCAATGGCAAAGGAGCGATATTTACTTTAGGAGTCGGGGGGGGTTCACAGGTGTAGGTGGGGTGTAGTCTATTTAGGTAAGAACACAATTTTCTACCCCTGACGAGTTCTGCTGGGCTTTTGTTAGTGGTTGTGCTAGGGGTGTTATGCTAAATCATTAACAGTTTATTTAGCCTATCCTGGATGTCCCCTGTGTCCAGTTTGTCTAGGGCTTCTTTAGTATAACGAACCATGCGTTTAGCTCGTCCATTTGAAGCCAGATGAGCCGGCACTCTTAGGGCATGTCGGATGCCTTGTGTGGCTAGGTATTGTTCAAAACTAAGGTGGTAAACTGGGGGCCATTGGCAGAAACTACTACATCAGGCAGTCCATGTGTAGCAGAAAGTTTGTTCAATTGTTTCATGACTGCTTCAGAAGTTGTGGACGCCATAAGAATAACTTCTAACCAGTTTGAATAAGTGTCAACAATAATTAAATAAGTGTTCCCTTTTGTTGGCCCAGCAAAATCAATATGGAGTCTCGACCATGGGCCTCTGGGAGTTTCCCATTCCAGGACTGGTGCAAAAGGGGGGAGTAGGCCTTGATTTCTGGCAGTCATGGCATGTTGCCACCCATTTCTCAATGTCTTTGTCCAGCCCTGGCCACCAGACGTAACTCCTGGCCAGGGTTTTCATTTTTACTATGCCCGGGTGTCCCTCATGCAACATGCACAATACTTCCTCCTGCAATTTTTTTGGAATTACCACCCTGTCCCCCCACAGTATACAACCCTTTTCAAGGGACAGTTCAATCTGCCAGGCGCGAAAAGGTTTAAAGTCTCGCCTCTATCCTCATCTGGCCAGCCCTTACCTACCCAATGCAGAATTCAAGCTGTCAGCGGGTCTTTTGCGGTAGCTTTAGTGACGTCTGCTGTGGTTAGTGGCAGATTCGGCCATGTCTCGATCTGAAGAGTGGTGATGATGGGAGCTGGGTCGCCCTCTTTGTTGGGCAGCGGGGAATGGTTTAAGGCATCTGCATGGGTGATAATTTTCCCTTGCCGATGGATGAGTGTGTAATTGTACGCAGCTAGGAATTCTGACCATCTCATCATTCTTGGCGATAGGATGTTCGGGGTTGGTTTGTTCCCTGCCAGAATTCCTAGTAGGAGTTTGTGGTCTGTGATGATAGAAAATGTCCTACCATAAAGGTATTCGTGGAATCTTTTTACGCCTGCTATGATGACAAGGGCTTCTCGGTTAAGTTGGCTGTAGTTTCTTTCAAATTTTGACAGCGTTTTGGAATAGAAGGCGATTAGAGCTTCTCTGCTATCCAGTAGCTTGTGGCTCAGTATGGTGCCAATTCCAAAAGGTGATGCATCACAGGTGACTGTCAGTGGCAGAGTGTTGCTGTATTGTATTAAAACACTTTTTGATGTTCTTAAGTCCTTAATATTTTGGAATGCTGCTTTTTCTCGGCAGCCCCACTTCCAGACTGTTTTTTTATCTAGTAGTTGATGTAATGGCTCTACTACGGTTGCCTTTTGGGATAGGAAGACATTGTAGAAGTTAATGAGAACTAAGAACGCCTGTAAGTCTGGGTGAGCCTTTAATCGCTTTTATTTTCTTTTCAGTGGGGTGTATCCCCTTTTCGTCTATAAGATAGCCCAAGGATTCGACTTGATTAGTGGCTAGTTGACATTTTTCTCTTTTGACTTTTAGCCCTGCTTCCCTGAATCTCTGCAAGACTGCTCTCAGTCTATCCTCTAGTTGTTGTTTGTTTTTAGCTGATACTAATATGTTGTCAAAATAAGGAACGACCCCTTTTAGTCCATTTAGAAGGTGCTCCATTAGGCTTTGGAAAACGCCAGGGGCAACGCTAACGCCAAATTGAAGTCTGTTGCATTTGAATTCTCTGTGCGTGACTATAGTCTATGCTTCTGCAGTTTCGGGGTCAGCTGTTGATATGCTTGCGCGAGATCAAGTTTCGTGAAAATTTTTCCTCCCCCTAATGAATGCAACAGATGTTGAACTACTGGAATTGGGTACGCGCTTTGCTGTAGTGGGTGGCCTTATAATTGTGTGGGTGGCCTTATAATTGTGTGGGATTATAAGGGTGGCCTTATAATCACCACAGATGCGCACCAACCCATCTGGTTTGACAGGGGTTACGATGGGAGTTGGTCGATTGGCTCTAATACCCCTTGTGTGATGAGTTTGTTAAGCTGCTGATCTATTTTCAGCTTTAAGGCAAAGGGAATGAGTCTGGCTTTGAGCCTGAGGGGAGCTATTTTTGGGTCTAGGCTGAATGTTATAGGGGTCCCCTTGTACTTGCCTAGGGTCCCGTCGAATACGTCCCAGAACTCTTTCAGAAGGCTCTCCTCCCAATTGGTCTCAGCGACGCTGTTGATTCCTGTCACTCCCGTTCCCAGGGGCGCGAACCATTCGATTCCCAACAGGCTAGGGCGATCACGGTCGACGATTGTCAGAGGTAGTACTTCAGCGTGGTTTTTGAATTCTATTAAGGCAGGGGTCCCCAACCACTGGTCCCCGGACCGATACCGGTCCGTGGATCATTTTGTACTGGGCCGCAAAGCTTGGGCGCTGCCATCTTGTTTTGACGGCACTTCCAGGTTTTCGGTTGCTTCCGGGTTTTCGGTTGGAAAGTGCTTCCAGGTTTTCAGTTGGAAAACGGCGTTTGGGTGCTGAAGGAATCCTTGCACCTTAGATTCATTGAAGGGGGGGGCGCTTCGAACAAAGAGCCATCCCGATGGTGGTGGAGTCTCGCATTACTCAGGTACCAGTCTGTGGAAGAATGAATAATCGCGAAACCGGTCCCTGCTACAAAAAAGGCTAGGGACCACTGTATTAAGGGATTCGGTTTCCCTGGTAGTCTTTGAGTATTAGGCTATGTTGTTCCAGTTCTCTTTGCTAGATGTCTGGTATCAGGTTTCTGATGGTGTTCCATGATACCATTTCCATTTCACAGGACTTCCTTTCAATTTTTATGTTTATTCGGACCTTTTTTGCATTTGCTACCCTGGCATTTCCGATGATTATTGTTTGGTGTGTTTCTTCTCTGTTGTTCATTCGCCGGCTTCTGTTCTACTGGCTCCATCGGCTTCCGGGTTGTCTATCTCTGTTTCTGGGAGGGGGGTGCTGCCATGTCTTTTTGGGCTATAGCTCTTTTTGTTCTGGCAGACCCTTGCAATGTGCCCCCGTTTTCCACAAAATCTGCAAATGGCATCCAGGAATCTGCATTCAGAGTACGGGTGGTTCCCTTCACATCCAGCACACTGGAATTCTCGCCTCCTTCCTCTTTTTTCCTGCCATTTTCTTTCCGACTGAAGACTATGGATGTCTTCATTGTCATCATCAGTATCGCTCGGGGAATCGAGGTCTTCATGATGGGCAGTTGTGGTGGGTTGTTTTTGTGTTCCTTCCACCTTCTTTTCTCGAGTTTGGTTCTGTGGTTCTGGATTTTTTGAGTTCATTTGGTGCATGGTGGCTGCGGATTTCTTGGCTGCTACAGTGGCGGTGGCTTCTGCGATGGCCTCCGCTACTGTGATATTTAGTCTGTTCAGTAGCTTATTTTGGAGGGTAGTGTCCTTCAACCCGAGGACCCACGGTCTCTCATGGCTTTGTCCATGTTGAGAAACTCACAGGCCCTTCTGATATCTCTCAGGGCTGCTATGAAATCTCTGATGCTCTCGTCTTCTTGTTGATCTCACTTATAAAATTCGTGCCTTTTAATGAGATTGGAGACCACAGGCGCGTAATGAGCTCTTAGCATTTGGTTTAATTCTGGCCATGCCATCTGTTTAACGTCCCGCAGCTTGGCTAACGCCTTGGCCATTTTGAAGACGACAGGGCCACAGTGCATGAGAAATACGGCTCTCTTCCTCTGGTTGGTTATTTCTTGTAGCTCATTGGTTTCCAGGAACATTAGAAACTGGTCAGTGTATGACTCCCAATCTTCTTCGGCTGGGTTGAACGGTGTGGGCGGTGCATTGCTACCAGCCATTTTGATTGCTTGGTTCTTGATGCCGTGTGCTTCGGTCTCGCTCTTCTAGGATGATCCCACCCTTATCACCAGTGTTCTGTTCTGAAAAGAAGGTACATGAATAGGAGTTCCAAACAAACAGCTCTTTATTAAACTCTTAGTGACTTGTAACAGAACAGCCTTGCCGGAGCCGCGGCAGCCCTTTTCATAGCAGCTGCTCACGGCTTATGGCCAATGACAGCTCTTTGAGCTTTCCCACCATTTGGTGGCCAATTGCGGCAGTACTTAAACAGCCAATCCGATTGCGTCTTTTCGGCCAATCGGATTTAAGTATTTGAAGTATTCCTATACACAACAATTTTTGCATTTGTAAAAGCTAGAGAAAGTTGTTTATGTTCATAAATCAGTGCGAATTAAAATTTACATCTTCTGCAATCAGCAAGAAGCACATTTTGTATCTCATTTAGACCTAGGTTAAATATTTGATGGAAGCCAAGTCCAATTAATATAATTTTCTTGAAGACAGATAGCATGATAAAGCAGTTGCCTTAATTTTTTAGTTGGTCCTTGTATTAAAATAACAGTTGCTGGTAAACAGGAAAACTAATGATGCCAATTGATGTTATTAGTGGCTAATAATTGCTTAATTTGTCCACTAATTGACCTATGCCACTTTAGAGGCACTGGACCATGTCACAGAGTTGGAAGACCAGTATAATGTTACTTCTGAGAGTGACTTCTGGAAATAGAACTACTTGTTGCAATAATCCCTTTCACAGATGAGTAGATTAATTGGCCTGCCAATTAGTATGCTATTAAAGAAAATAACTATGTTTCCATTATTCCTCTGCCCTAGGTTAAACAGAATGAACCAGTTGACTCCATGTGAATAATCTATTTGGGGGAGAGCAGTAAGAAAGGAAGGGAGGGAGGGAGGGAGGGTGGGAGGAAGGAAGGAAGGAAGGAAGGAAGGAAGGAAGGAAGGAAGGAAGGAAGGAAGGAAGGAAGGAAGGAAGGAA
>BLBF01020133.1:0-51107 GCA_015471245.1 Laticauda colubrina | reverse complement strand
CCTTCCTTCCTTCCTTCCTTCCTTCCTTCCTTCCTTCCTTCCTTCCTTCCTTCCTTCCTTCTTTCTTTCCTTCCTTCCTTCTTTCCTTTCTTTCTTTCTTGGCATATTTTTATTGTTAATGCAATTGAAAACAATGTAAGAAAAAGAATAAGATACAACACAAGAGTAACTACTAAATATAGATTTCTTTAAAATGTAATAATAAAATGTTCCAGCAACACATGCTCTTTGTCCCTTCCATTTGTTTCCCCAACTGCTAACTACAGTTTAAATATTTGTACTTTACACTGAACATTAAGCCCCTGTCACACTGCACCAACGGATGCAAAGAGGATGTAAAACGGACAAAAAAGCTTGCCATCTGTTGGTTAACGCGATGTATCCGTTCTGTACCCACTGCCTCCATTTTGCTTCCTCTCTATCCGTCCAGCATCCGTTTATGGACGTTTCATCTGCTCAGAAAGTTTTGAGCTGCTCAAAACTTTTGCGCAGAAAATGTATCCAATTCGTCCGTTCTGCATCCGCTAGGCATCTGCTAGGCATCCGTTCTGCATCCGCTATATCCGCTAGGCATCCGTTCCGCATCCGCGCAACTTGCATCCGCTCGGACGCAGGGAGGAAGCGGAAAGGGATGCAGAACGGATGCAGAACGGATGCAAAGCGGATGCAGCACGGAAACAAAGCATTTAAAATGGAAAAAACGTTCACAGAGGGGACCTATCTCGGATATTAAGGATATCTAGAGGATGCCTAGAGGATGCAAAGGGACACCTATACTGCCTATAAAAAGGGGGAGCAACTCACCTGCATCTCACTTTCAGTCCAGCAGACCAGCTGTGCAGACCTCTGCAGCCTTCATCTGACTCTTCCTCTTCCACAGCATCCAGTCATGTCAACCGTGGATCGTAACACAGTCCTTTTGGCAGCCACCATCCTTCTGCAACAGTGTGAAGCCATCTACAGGCTCTGTGAACTCTACTACGGGAAGAAAAAGAGGCAGCCAAGAAGCGTCTGGGTCCGAAGATGGATCGGGAGAAGAACAGAGTAGGGACTGTACAACAAGCTGATGGTGGAGCTGAGGAATGAAGACACTCGGGCATTCCAGAACTTCATGAGGATGCCTCCAGCCATGTTTGACGAAGTTGTGGAGTGGCTGAGACCCAGGTTGACCAAGGCAAAAACCAACTTCCGGCCCAGCCTGGAACCTGGGCTCAAGGTGGCACTCACTCTGCACCACCTGGCCTCAGGGACCACCTACAGAAGCATGCAGTACAGCTGGAGGGTGCCACCCAGCACCATCAGCTTTGTGGTCAGAGAAGTGGTGCAGGCCATCATCGAAGAATACAAGGAGGAGCTCCTCCAGTGCCCCTCCACTGAAGAAGGCTGGAAGAAAGTTGCAGAGCAGTGGTATCAGAAGTGGAACTTCCCCCACACCGTTGGAGCCATAGATGGCAAGCACGTGGCCTGCAAAGCACCACCCAAGTCGGGCTCCACTTATTTCAACTACAAGGGCTTCTTCAGCATCGTCCTCTTTGCCATGGTCGATGCTGATTACAAGTTCATGTACATTGATGCTTCAGGCAATGGCTCATGTTTACATGCCCAGGTATACAACGCCAGTGATCTCAAGGAGAGGCTGGAAGGCAATCTCATCATGGGCTTCCAAGATCCAGATCAACTACAGGCTGTCCAGGGCAAGGTGGGTGGTGGAGAACGCCTTTGGCATCCTGGTCAACAGGTTCCAGGTACTTCTCACCACCATGCAACATCACCCAGAGACCGTGAGGAGGATCATGGAAGCTTGCTGCATCCTGCACAATCTCATGCGCACCTGCTACCCAGTCTTGCAGAACAGGCTCGTGGACCTCCAACAAGGCAATGGGGACATGGAGCCTGGGGAATGGAGGCAAGGGCAAAACCTAATAGAAACTGAGGATGTGCAAGGCCCCAACAGAGCCTCACATGAAGGGAAGAAGCAGCGCAACCTCCTTAAACACTGGTGCAACTCCCCGGCTGGAGCAGTGGAGTAGCAAGACAGGATGATAGATGATTAATGGGTGCTTCCTTCAGCCTGTCTCATCACACGGATGAGATTGGGCCATGTATGTTGGGTGGGCCTACAATGAACAGGGCATTTAATAAAGAGTTGTGTTTGATTATTACATTATTATTGATAATAAAGGGCCATAGGTGTGGCAGCTGGGAGGGTGGACCATACAGTCCCACTATGCTTGCATTGGAGGTTTATCTATCCCACAGCTATTACCCATCCCAAAGGTATCCCTGCCCATCCCACTGCTATCTTAATCCATCCCACAAGCATGCAAAGGCTTAAACCAACTCTAAAAGTTTCCACCAAGACTTTATTAAAAAAAAGAAATGAAGCAAGTGTGTGAATCAAAGATAAACTTTATTGAACAACAAGCTGTAAAAGAAAAATGACCCAACCCAAGTGTCCAAATAAAGTCCACACCCAGTCTCTGGCAGTCTTCACGGTCACTCGGAAGTGTGCTCAGTTTCAGGGGTGAAAGGTCCAGGTGCTGTGGAGTTGGTTGCTGCTTCAGTGCTGGTCTGAAGCACTACTGGGGTCCTGGCCCCGAGAGGACAACAGGTGACGGTGTGTTGAGAAAGCTCTCGGACAGCTGGCTCAGACCCGTGATGTTGAGAGGTCCTTCCTCCATGCCATGGGGTGTCAGCCCCAGTACTGATGACAGATGTACTGAGGCCGGGCTTGGCTGTGGGGTGGAGGAAGGAGTAGTGTAGTGGGGCTGTCTGGTCTGCAGCTGAGTGAGGACTGCCATGGGTGGCATCGGTGGCGTGGGTGGCATCGGTGGCATCGGTGGCATCAGTGGCGTGGGTGGCATCGGTGGCATCAGTGGAACCGGTGGCAACAGTATCGCCCGATGACTCTGTGCCTGGACTAGGAAGGGCTGCTGCCTGTGCTGTTGGACCCCCTGGTAGCCGTAGCCCTGGTAGGTGAGGGGCTGTGGGAAGCCTTGGAATGGGAGGGACATCCCTGGGGTGGAGGAGCAGACCTGGACTGGGTGGGAGCAGGTTCCTCTGGATCTGGAGGGTTGTGAAGCAGCTCGGTGATCCGGTCCTTCATCACCTGGTATTGGGGTTCCTCCATGTTCCTGAGGATCTGGTTGACATAGGTGAGGAAGGGCTTGCGGTTGGAGGATGAGGAGTCGGTGTGTACCAGCTGAGAGAGGAGATCTATGCTGGTGCGGATGGTGTCCCTGATCTCCAGCAGGACAGTGTGGCTCTGCCCCTCCTGCTGTCTGGCTCTCTGCCTTTCTGTGGAGGTGGAGCTGGGGGTGTGTGGATGCGGCTACGGCTGTGGTGGACGCGCCGTCTCCTTTCTCCCACCGCACCAGGGAGTCCTCCACGCGCTCCACCACGGTTACAACACCTGTCCGCGGGTTCTCCGCCATGGGACGCTCCACAGAAACCTGCCTGGAGACAGGAACTGACTCTCGGCCGGAAAAGGACTGGCTCTCAGCAGGCTGCCGAAGAGAGAGGGTAGACAGAGGGGCTGCTCCTTGGTGGCGGATCTCACCCTCCAGGAAGCTGCACCTGGCCATGACGTAGGTCTCTCTGTCTGTCAGCTTAACCGTGGCCTGGCCAGATTTCTTCAGGTGCAGCTTCCCATACCAGGTGTGCACGTGCTTCCACCAGCCGAGGAGCACCTCCGAAGTGTAACCCATACTCTCCGCCCTCTCTCTCCAAGCAGCCTGCTTCCTTTTGGTGTCCCTGTACAGCCGGTGTCCCTTCCACCACAGATAGTCCTTCTCTCTCAGCCACTCCAGCTCCTCATCCTCGTGTTCCTCCTCAATATAGTATTGCCTCCTCTTCCGTTGTTGCATACACCTCTTCCTCCCTTTGGCAGGACCAGATGGGCCCTCATCAGAGGGGCTCCCAGGTAGTAGGGGCTGCTCCTCCACACCACCACCACCCACCACCAGCAGCAGGATCATCATCATCATCATCATCACCAGCAGGATCATAATCATCAGCATCAGCATCAGCAGCAGCAGCAGCAGCAGGATCAGCAGCAGCAGCAGCAGCACCAGCAGGATCAGCACCAGCAGCACCAGCAGGACCAGGAGCATGACCAGGACCAGGAGCACGAGCAGGACGAGCAGGATGAGCAAGACCAGGAGCACGAGCACTACGATCAAGTCCAGGAGCACGAGCAGGACCAGCAGGACCAGCAGGACCAGCAGGATCAGCAGCAGCTTCAGCAGAGTAAGTACCAGAAGAAGCACCAGCACCAGGAGCAACTTCAGCAGAAGCTCCAGCACCAGAAGAGCGAGCCCGAGCAGCAGAAGCCCCAGCAGAAGCAGAGTCAGGGACAGGGGACGGGAGGGTGGCCCTGTCCCTCTTGCCAGGGATGGCGGCACGTTGCTGAGGCTTTCGCTTCTTCCCCATGGTTGTGGAGTTGCTGGCTGGCAGGGAGGCTGGCAGGCACCAAGGCTTGCAGGAAGACTGGCACCAAGGCTCGCAGGAAGACTGGCAGGCAGGCATGCACCAAGGCTGGCAGGTAGGCTGGCAGGCAGGCAGGCAGGAAGGCTGGCAGGAAGGCAGGCAGGCAGGCAGGCAGGCACCAAGGCTGGCAGGCAGACTGGCTGGCAGGGAGGCTGGAAGGCAGGCTGGCAGCAAGGCTGGCAGGCAGGCAGAGAGCAAGGCTGGCAGGGAGGCTGGCCAGGAGGCTTGGAGGCAGGCTGGCAGGAAGGCTGGCAGCAAGGCTTGCAGGCAGGCATGTAGGCAGGGCAGGCAAGGACTCGATGTATTCTGCAGCAGGTCTTTCCTCCGAATGCTGGCCACGTGCGAGCCACTTCTCTTTATATCCGCATGGCTTACGCAATGCATCCCCCCCACATGCGCAATTAATGCTCGGCATCCATTTGGCTTCCACTGTGCATCCGCTAGGCTTCCGCTCTGCATCTGCTTTATCCGCTGTGCATCTGCTGTGCATCCGCTGTATCCGTTCCGCATCCACTTTGCTGAGGTCCCCCGGAAGCCTAGCGGATGTGCCATCCGCTCCCATATGCTTCCATCCACTGGGCTTCCATTCTGCATCCGCTTTCCATCTGCCCTGCGTCCTCCCCGCGTCCGTTCCTTTCCGTGTTATCCGCTCTGGTTATGCAAATTTTTGCCCCTTTTGAGAGCGGATAACAACGGATGGAACATTTTGCTCATCCGTTGTGTCCTTTTTCATACGTTTTGCATCCGTTGGGCAGTGTGACAGGGCCTTTAATTATTTTTGGTGTCTGTTTAAATCCTAGAAATGAATCATATTCCAAATGTCTAAAATTGCCTTGCTATGTAATGTGTGGAATATAAGGAAGCTTGTCTGAATTTTATTAAACTTCTGTTATAGAGATACATTGTGAACTTTGCCATTACCATATAATCTCTAGTTATGACTTCTTAGCCTGTTATTATCAGCAAAGTTTATGTTTTCCAGAGCTCTGCCAGATTGGTTCTAAGCCACTATGATGAAAGATTTGCCGGTGACATCCTCATTGTCTGGGGAATGCCCAGTTAGGGCTTCTTTCATGTCCCCATGAAATTGTCCATCAAAGCAGTACCCATTTATCTACTCAGGGTCCCCTGCCTTTGAACCACTGGGTCAGCAGAAGTTGGAGCGTGTGTTGGGAGCTTACTCCGCAATGTGACAGCAATTAGGTCTCAAACACGAGCCTGCTGATCATCAGTCCAGTGTTCTGACCTCAGGAGCCACCATGTTCCTCAATGAACAAGCAATAAAGAATACAATGTATATTTGCTGTAAAAAAATTGTAATCCATTGAAAGCCAAAGAACTCATTATGTTATACCTTCTTCACCTTGGAGACCATAACCCTCATTATTTCCAAAGATTATGTAAACTGAAATTTTTGGAGTTCATAATTTTACACATCTGGTCATCACAAGGTTGGGGAAATGCCATTGTAACAAAGGATACCAAATAGTGTTTAGACCATATAGTAACTTCCTTTAAGTTCCAAATACAAGAACTGAACTACTATGGAATTCTTTTATTTATATCATAAGAGGGCAATGTAGAAGGTGGATTTTAGAAGTGGCCTCAAAAATCCTTAGTTTAGCTATGATGCAATAGCCTCAAGGAAACTTGCCAGGTGCAATGACACTTTATTTCCAATGTACAGTACTCAATGAATTAAACATTATTATATTTATTTCTGCTGCATTTACTTTTATTGCTAATTTATTGCTGCAGTATAAACAGTATAAACTGTTAGATTTTAAAGGACCTTTAATATATATATATTTAAAATGAGCATTTTATTGCTTGTTTTTTTCCATTTTTTTTCTTACAAGCTTGGTTTTGCAATTGTCAAGAAGGAAATAAAAATATATAATACGAATATAAGTTTTAAGGTTTCTAAGATCGTAGAGACAATAATTTTGATTTTTTTAAAAAAAAGCAATAAAATAAGCAGAGATAGCTAACAAATCTTAGGTAACTAAACATGTGTTGCTAGATGGAAAAACATGTCTGACTCCACAAATGAAATATATTGTATTCCAATTCTCTGACATTCCAACCAACATGTTAACATCTGCAAATTTTAATTCAAGAGGTTTAGAAGGTAAACAATAAGTGCAGGTTTCTGGAAAACAACAAAGTGAAAGTATTTCTGGAAGGTTTTGGAATCATCCAACAGGAAAAAAAAAATCTATCTCCCAGGAACTCTTGTTCCTATTATTGAAGTTTCTTTGCCAGTCTATAAATAGAAATGTTATACACAAATGGCCTCCCAAAGAGACAACCATTTCCAGTGGTTGGATCATAGTCACACATGAATGCCAGCTTCTCAATGCACTGAATAGAGATCTAGGGAGAGCAGTATGCACATGTAGGGCAATTTAGAAAGAAAAAAAATGAAGCAAAGTAAAAATCGATTCAGCCAAACTCTGCCAAGGCAGGCAAGAAACAAAGGGTCAAAAGATAAAGTGAGAAAAATAGTGTGATTGACATGAGCTGCAAGCAGGCTCTAGAAAACTATTGAAGGTGAATGAGAATAAAAATTGTCAGAGGAGAACAACTGTCCAAGCTACCAATATCATCAAGCCAACTCGATCCATTTTACTATACCATATGGAGAATTATCAAGTCTAGGAGTGATTATATTAATGAAGACTATCATACGACAATGTTGAAACTTATGCATCATTTGAAATGCTTTTAAGAAATCCTGCAAAGGATATCAAATGAGCACCAAACTGAGCATGAAGGTTAAAATTATTTTCTTTCTTGAGGCCAGAAAACTAGCTTGGATGAAAAGAAGGCAGTTTTCCTAATTTCTCACTGAGGCCTCAGTAAAACAAATGTTACATGACTTACTATTCAGACATTCAATATGAATAAATGTGATGACTGGAGCATATAGGTTCTGTGAATATAGCTGTGCCTCCCAAAAGTGGTTCCTGCAATCATGGCAGGTGAAAGAAAAGCTGTCCTAAACATGGATTTGCTAAGCCCCTGTCACACAGCACCAACGGATGGAAAGAGGATGTAAAACGGAGAGAAACACTTGCCATCCATTGGCAAGCGATGCATCCATTCTGTACTCACTGCGTCCATTTTTCATACTCTCTATCCATCCAGCATCCGTCTACTGACATTTCATCTGCTCAAAAAGTTTTGAGCTGCACAATGCTTTTTGAGTGGAAAATGTATCCAACGCATCAGTTATACATCCACTACGCATACGGGGAATATCCGTTATGCGTCCGTCGTCATCCGTTACGCGTCCGCTATATTCACTAGGCATCCACTGCGCATCGGCACAACTCACATCCGCTACAAGGGAAAACAGACACAGGGAGGAAGCGAAACAAACATAGAACGGACACAAAGCGTTAGTAGCACGGACGTAGAAAGGATGAAAGCGGATGCAGCTCGCATACAAAGCATTAAAACGGAAAAAACGTTCATATAGGGGACGTATCTCAGATATTAAGGGTGTCTGGAGGATGCCTAGAGGATGCAAAAGGACACCTAGCAGAAAACCTATATTTCCTATAAAAAGGGGGAGGAAATCACCTGGATCTCACTTTCAGTCCAGCAGCCCTGCGGTGCAGACCTCTTCAGCCTTCATCTGGCTCTTGCTCTTCCACAGCATCCAGTCATCTCCACCATGGATCGTCGCACACTCCTTTTGGTAGCCACCATCATTCTACAACAGTGCAAAGCCCTCTTCAGGCTCTTTCACCTGTTCTATGCAAGGAAAAGGAGGCGTCCAAGAAGTGTCTGGGTCCGGAGATGGATCGTGAGAAGAACCGAGTACGGACTGTATAACAAGCTGATGGTGGAGCTGAGGAACGAAGACACTCGTGCATTCCAGAATTTCATGAGAATGCCTCCAGCCATGTTTGATGAAGTTGTGCAGCGGCTGACACCCAGGTTGACCAAGGCAAAAACCAACTTCCAGCCCAGCCTGGACCCTGGGCTGAAGGTGGCACTGACTCTGTGCCACCTGGCCTCCGGGACCACGTACAGGAGCATGCAGTATGGCTGGAGGGTGCCACACAACACCATCAGCATTGTGGTCAGAGAAGTGGTGCAGGCCATCATCAAAGAATACCTGGAGGAGCTCCTCCAGTGCCCCTCCACTGAAGAAGGCTGGAAGAAAGTTGCAGAGCGGTAGTATCAGAAGTGGAACTTCCCTCACACCATTGGAGCCATAGATGGGAAGCACGTGGCCTGCAAAGCTCCAGCCAAGTCAGGGTCCACTTATCACAACTACAAGGGCTTCTTCAGCATCATCCTCTTTGCCATGGTCAATGCTAACTACAAGTTCATGTACATCGATGCTTCAGGCAACGGCTCATCTTCAGATGCCCAGGTATACAACGCCAGTCACCTCAAGGAGGGGCTGGAATGCAAATTCATCACGGGCTTCCCAGATCCAGACCCCCTGGCCAACGACACACAAGATGTGCCCTACTTCATCATGGGGGATGACAATTTCTCCCTCAGAACTTACCTCATGAAGCCCTACACCTCCAGATGTCTCACCTGTGAAGAGAGGATCTTCAACTACAGGCTGTCCAGGGCAAGGCGGGTGGTGGAGAACGCCTTTGGCATCCTGGCCAACAGGTTCCAGGTACTTCTCAGCACCATGCAGCATCGCCCAGAGACCGTGAGGAACATCGTGGAAGCTTGCTGCATCCTGCACAATCTCATGCACACCCGCTACCCAGTGTTACAGAACAGGATTGTGGACCACCAACAAGGCAATGGGGACATGAAACCTGGTGGATGGAGGCAAGGGTGAAACCTGATAGATACTGTGGATGTGCAAGGCCCCAACAGAGCTTCACGTGAAGGGAAGAAGCAGCGCAACCTCGTGAAACACTGGTGCAACTCGCCAGCTGGAGCAGTGGAGTGGCAAGACAGGATGGTAGATGCTTAATGGATGCTTCCTTGAGCCTGTCTCATCACACTGATGAGATTGTGCCATGTATGTTGAGTGGCCCTACAATGAACAGGGCATTTAATAAAGAGTTGTGTTTATGTTGAAATGTGTGGATCAATGATTACATTGTTATTGATAATAAAGGGCCATAGGTGTGGCACCTGGGAGGGTGGACCATACAGTCCCACTATGCTTGCACTGGAGGTTTATCTATCCCACAGCTATTACCCATCCCACAAGTATCCCTGCCCATCCCACTGCTATCCTAACCCATCCCACAGCTATTACCCATCCAACAGGTATCCCTGCCCATCCCACTGCTATCCCTGCCCATCCCACAGCTACTACCCATCCCACAGGTATCCCTGCCCATCCCACTGCTATCCTTACCCATCCCACAAGCATGCAAAGGCTTAAACCATTTCTAAAAGTTTCCACCAAGACTTTATTGACTAAAAGAACTGAAGCAAGTGTGTGAAGCAAAGATAATCTTTATTAAGAACAAACTGTAAAAGCAAAATGACCCAAGTAAAGTGTCCCAAGCAAAGATAAAATCAACAGGTAGCAACCCAGTCTCTGGCACTCTTCTCAGTCACTCTGAGGCATGCCCATAGTCTCAGGGGTGAAGGGTCCAGGTGCTGTGGAGGTGGCTGCTGCTGGAGTGCTGGTTTGAGGCGCCATTAGGTGCCTGGCCCCGAAAGGACAACAGGGGATGGTGTGTGGAGGAAGCTCTCAGAGAGCTGGCTCAGTCCCGTGATGTTGAAAGCCCCTTCCTCTATGACATGGGGTGTCCCAAGACCGATGACAGATGTTCTGAGGCCGGGCTTGGCTGTGGGGTGGAGGAAGGAGGAGTGTAGTGGGGCTGTCTGGTCTGCAGCTGAGTGGGGTGAGGTGTCGGTGGCATCTGTGGCATGGGTGGCATCAGTGGCGTCGGTGGCATCAGTGGCCTGGACTGTACCTGTGCCTGGACTGGGAAGGGCTTCCTGTGCTGCTGGAACTCCTGGTAGCCGTAGCCTTGGTAGGTGAGGGCCTGTGGAAAGCCTTGGAAGGGCTGTGACATCACCTGGGGTGGAGGAGCAGACCTGGACTGGGTCGGAGCAGAGGGTTGTGCAGAAGACCGGTGATCCTCTCCTTTATCACCTGGTGATTTGGACATGTCCATGAGGGTCTGGTTGACGTAGGTGAGAAAGGGCTTTCTGTTAGAGGATGGTATGTCGGTGTGTACCAGCTGAGAGAGGAGATCTACGCTGCTTTGGATGGTGTCCCTGATCTCCAGCAGGACAGTGTGGCTCTGTCCGTCCGGTCTGGCTCTCTGCCTGCTTTCTGTGGAGGTGGAGCTGGGGGTGGGGGTGGGTTGGTCTCTGGTGGAAGTGCCCTCTCCTTGCTCCCACTGTGTCAGGGGGTCCTCCACGCGCTCCGCCATGGGTAGTGCAGCTGTCGGGGGGTTCTCCGTCGTGGGACGCTCCACAGATACCTGCCTGGACACAGGAGCTGACTCTTGGCCAGAAGAGGACTGGCTCTCTTGGGCTGCCTGAGAGAGAGGGTTGTCAGAGGGACTGCTCCTCGGTGGCGGATCTCACCCTCCAAGAAGCTGCACTTGGCCATCACGTAGGTCTCCCGGTCAGTGAGCTTGACCGTGGCCTGGCCAGATTTCTTGAGGTGCAGCTTCCCGTACCAGGTGTGCATGTGCTTCCACCACCTGAGGAGGACCTCCGAAGTGTAACCCAGACTCTCCGCCTTCTCTCTCCAAGCAGCCTGCTTCCTCTTGGTGTCTCAATAGAGCCTGTGTCCCTTCCACCATAGGTACTCGTTCTCCCTCAGCCATTCAAGCACCTCATCCTCATGTTCCTCTTCGATGTTGTATTGCCTCCTCTCCCGTTCTCGCGTATGCCTCTTCCTCCCTCTGGCAGGGCCATCTGGGCCCTCATCAGAGGGGCTTCGAGGTTCTAGGGGCTGATCCACCACACCACCACCAGCAGCAGCAGCAACAACAACAGTAGCAGCAACAGCAGGACCAGCAGGACCAGCAGCACCAGCAGCACCAGCAGCACCAGCAGGACCAGGATCAGCAGCAGCAGAGTAAGCACCAGCAGCACCAGCAGGACCAGCAGGACCAGCAGGACCAGCAGGACCAGCAGGACCACAAGCACCAGCAGGACCAGCAGGACCACGAGCACCAGCAAGACCAGGAGCAGCATCAGCAGAGTAAGCACCAGCAGAAGCACCAGCATCAGGAGCAGCACCAGCAGAGTAAGCACCAGCAGAAGAACCAGGACCAGGAGCAGCGCCAGCAGAGTAAGCATCAGCAGAAGCCCCAGCACCAGGAGCAGTGCCAGCAGAAGCCCCAACACCAGAAGAATCAGCCCGAGCAGCAGAAGCCCCAGCAGAAGCAGAGTCAGGGCCAGGGGGTGGGATGTTGGCCCTGTCCTTCTTGCCAGGGCTGGTAGCAGATGGCACAGGCTTCCTCTTCTTCCCCATGGTTGTTGGCTGGAGATGTGTCTGGCAGCAGGTCTTTCCTCTGAATGGTGACCTTCTTGCGAGCTCCATCCTTTTATATCTGCGGGGCTGACGCAATGCATCCTCCCCGCATGCGCAGTGAATGCTTTGCATCCGCTAGGCATCCGCTAGGCATCTATAATGTATCCGCGTCATCCGCTCGGCATCCGCTCTGCGTCCGCTCCTTCCGCTGTGCATCTGCTTTGCTGTGCTCCCCCAGAAGCCCTGCGGATGTGTCATCCGCTTCCATCCGCTTCCATCCGCTAGGCTTCCGTGGAGCATCCACTTTACATTCTGACTACGTCCTCCCCCCATCTGTTCCTTTCCGTTGTTGTCTGCTCTCTTTTTGCAAATTCGGGGCTTTTGAGAGCGGATAACAATGGATGGAAAATTTTCTCATCCGCTGTGTCTTTTTTACATACTTTTTGCATCCGTCGGCCTATGTGACAGGCCCTTTAACAAGAACTACCCATTATCACTGCAAATGTGCCTCGGTAATGCTAGTCATTCTACAGAACAGGCGGTAGTGATCACTTTAGGAGGCAACGCAGAAAGCCAGAGGAGGGAGTTAGGATGATGACTGAATAATACAAGAAATATTGACCCAAGAGATATGTAGGATTGAGTCAAGGGTTGGTCCAAGGAATATGGAGAGGTAAATAAGTCACAATACCTGGTAATGATTTTGAATATTAATATCTGTTCTCATTATATTAGACATACAAATGTATTCACAATGTCCATTTGATAGAATAAAATCACTCTGTAACTTTACAAAAATAATGCCTTCTATTATAACTGTTTTAGGCATTGGCATGATTGCATAACGTTTTTAAACCAAGTTGTTCTGCCTCCTAACATATTTTGAATGCTCCACCACAATCCCATACCAATAACCTTGTGATTATGGTCCTTGATTTATCAGTGATATGAATGTGAGGAGAGCCTTACTCTCTTGGCCAAAAACCATTGTGGTAAAAATTGAATTAATACAAATAAGTTTATGGAATGGCAAGGTCCAAAAGAAGTTTCTGCTCAGATAAACTTAAGCAGATCCAGATTTTTTCTATTCAGCAAGATAAGATCCTGGAACTAAGATTGAGGATAGATACAGTCATAGGGCATTAGGAGGCAGGGCCTGTTTACAAGACAAGTATGTCCATTTGGATCCCCTTGGAGCTTCAAGGAAATGTCTGAGAAATCTTATATTATGAATCCCAGCCTTCTGCTGCTGGAAGTTTGAACACAGAATTAAAAAGGGCTAGTTACATATAATTTTAGCACTAACTTTCGCCAAACCGTCCATGAAGACTTAAACTATCAAATCTGGCTTGCAGTAATCTAATCTGTTTGCTCCCAGAGAGATTCCAAGCTGTTACTTGTTATGGACAGGTAGACCCCAGACAGCTCTTTTTAAAAAATAGTGCAATGATTTGGGAAAGTTATACCAAAAATCTATCAGTCATTTGGAGAATCAATGGGCTCATTCTGCCACCTGTCTTATGCATTTTATTCTCTGGATAGAATTGTTGTGAAAAAAGGGGAAAAAAGACCCAAGCTAAAAGCAGAAGCTTACAAATTGATATGGTTCTGAATATCTTTAACATCGCTTTAAGCAAAATCTCTTGGTGGTGGAATCACTGGATAAAAGCAAAAACACACTTTCTGCATCTTTGTAGATGTTTGGGGTCAAACAGCTACACAGAGGCAACTGAGCCCAATTTACTTTCATATCCCAATCTGGAGATACTATTATTTGAAGATTACAGCAGAGCCCGCAGGTAGAAGAATGATTAATTCAGTTCTTTTCCCCCACAGGCAACTTTCTAATCCCCCAGAGAAATGGAAATAGTTCTCAAAAATTAAATCTAAGCCCTATCTCTCCAGTCAAAGTCCTATCAGCCCTTGCCATCTTTTGTGTGACCTATTTGCTAAGGTTTGCTTATAGATAGGTCACTATTGGACTGTTTTAGAACTTACTATTCAAGCCCAATGCTATTCTTGCTGCTGAACACAGATAAGATGCATTTCTTAAAAGTAGCGAAGGTGGGAAATTGAATGGCAATTCTTGATCAGACTGATCACATTGCTGCAGGGTTTTGGATGGATTTTTCTTAGGTGAAGCAAAGGACAGGAAAGTTTTCCTTGAAATTCTCTTTAATTGGTTATTAATTCAAAGGCTGTGATGTCTTTATTTAGACTAGAGATGATACTGCAGTCCCACCAAGACAGGGACTTTAGGATGTGTATACTGACTATTATACCTTAGAATGCAGAGCCACTGTAATTGGTATAGACTGGATTGACATATTACACTATATATTGTTTGCTGATTATGATTTATGCAATGGACCAGAATTGGATGGCTACATTCAACACTCAATGCTAAACTAAATAGACTTCAACATGATTAAGTGCAATGTGTGCATTTAGTTCAGCTCCATCAAACAAGATTTTTATTAGCTAAAAGGGAGGGAGTTTTGTTGTGAAAATCAGTGTCACATAAGTAAGCAAATGCACAATATTATTCCATACCCAAACCTGATAGAAGCAATTCCTAAGACAAATTTAAATGGGGAGGACAAAAAGAAATCAAAGTTCTGATCCATGAAGGCTCCTGCCTGAACAAGGAAGACAGGTAGAGAGCAGAATAGATGAGAAAACAGGGAAAAGAATAAACATAAGATGAGAGAGAGACAAATGACCTTCTGTCAGGCACTGCTCCATTCAAAATCCAAGAAAGAAATACTTAGACTCTTTAATTTAAGGGCCTGTCACATTGGCCAACGGATGCAAAACGTTTGTAAAAAGGACACAGCGGACGAGAAAGTGTTCCATCCATTGTTATCCGCTCTCAAAAATGCCCCGAATTTGCATAAGCGGAGCGGACAACAACGGAAAGGAATGGACGGGGGGAGGATGTAGAGGGGATGGAAAGCGGATGCTCCATGGAAGCCTAGCGGATGGAAGCAGATGGGAGCGGATGACACATCCGCAGGGCTTCCGGGGGAGCACAGCGAAACGGACGCACAGCGGAAAGAGTGGAGGCAGAGCGGATGCCGAGCGGATGAAGTGGATGTAGAGCGGAGGCCTAGCGGAAGCCTAGCGGATGCCTAGCGGATGCACAGCGTTCACTGCGCATGCGGGGAGGATGCATTGCGTCAGTCCCGCGGATATAAAGGGAAGCAGCTCGCAAGCAGGTCACCATTCAGAGGAAAGACCTGCTGCCAGACACGGCACCAGCCAGCCAGCCCGCCGGCCAGCCAGCCAGCCAGCAAGCCAACAACCCAACAACCATGGGGAAGAAGAGAAAGCCTCAGCCATCTGCTGCCAGCCCTGGCAAGAGGGACAGGGCCACCATCCCACCCCCTGGCCCTGACTCTGCTTCTGCTGGGGCTTCTGCTGCTCGGGCTGACTCTTCTAATGCTGGAGCTTCTGCTGGCGCTGCTCCTGGTCCTGGTGCTTCTGCTGGTGCTTACTCTGCTGGCGTTGCTCCTGGTCCTGGTGCTTCTGCTGGTGCTTACTCTGCTGGCGTTGCTCCTGGTGCTGGGGCTTCTGCTGGGGCTTACTCTGCTGGCACTGCTCCTGGTGCTGGGGCTTCTGCTGGGGCTTACTCTGCTGGCACTGCTCCTGGTTCTGGGGCTTCTGCTGGGGCTTACTCTGCTGGCACTGCTCCTGGTCCTGCTGGTACTTACTCTGCTGGCGCTGCTCCTGGTCCTGCTGGTGCTGCTGGCACTTCTGGTGCTTACTCTGCTGCTGCTGATCCTGGTCCTGCTGGTCCTGCTGGCGCTGCTGGTGCTTACTCTGCTGGTGCTGCTCCTGGTGCTGCTGGTGCTGCTGCCGCTGATGCTGGTAGTGGTCCTGCTGGTCCTGCTTTTGCTGCTACTGTTGTTGTTGTTGGTGGTGGTGGTGGTGGTGTGGAGGAGCAGCCCCTACAACCTCGAAGCCCCCGCGTCCATTTCACTTCCTCCCTGTGTCTGTTTTCCGCTGGAGCAGATGCGAGTTGTGCGGATGCGCAGCAGATGCCTACCGGATATAGCGGACGCGTAACGGATGACGACGGATGGGGAACGGATGTTCCCTGTATGCATTGCGGATTCAGAACGGACGCGTTGGATACATTTTCCGCTCAAAAAGTTTTGAGCAGTCAGTCGACGGATGCTGAATGGATAGAGAGGATGAAAAACGGAGGCAGTGAGTACAGAATGGAAGCATCGTGTTAACCAACAGATGGCAAGTGTTTCTCTCTGTTTTACATCCTCTTTCCATCCGTTGGTGGAGTGTGACATGGGCTTTAGAGAAAAGTTATCTTTTACTGAAAGTGAAGTGGTTGCAACCAGAGAATTCTGCATCTGAGGAATTAGGCACGTAAATCACATATACAAAGTGATGGAAGTGTTCCCACCCCCAATAGTTCAGATGAAACTTCCAATTAGAAATTGTGAATATGATCATGTGGGCATCTTCAGGTGATGATGAGGCCTCTGTCCGTTGACCTTGGCATACTTTGATCACGGGTTGCAGTTGCGCAGAGAAAAGAAAGCTAAGCGAGAAATAGAAACCTAACTCAGATGTATGCTTCCCCCCCTTCATTTACACAATAGAAAAATGTAACACCTCCAGCTCACTTCCCAGACTCATCCCACTCTCCCCTCCCCCCATTTCTTATGACAGCCGAAAGATGCAAAGCAATAGTAGAAGATCTTGAAGGCTGACATTTGGCCCTCCTAGAAAAAGGAAAACCGTCAGTCCTAGAAGAGAGAGAGGAGAAAATATAAAGACAATAATTAATCATTAGACAATTGCAAAGGAATACACTCCTAGGGCTTATCAGGATACTTGGAACGAAATGCTTTGATCAACTTAGGGGCTTTAACATCGGTTTCATTAACCCATTCGGCTTGTGAAGAAGGGAAATGTTTCCAGGCTACAAGATACTGGAGCTGACCCCTCCATTTGCGAGAGTCCAGAATTTCTTTAACTTCAAAATGTTGTTCACCTTCAATCAGTATTGGTATGGGAGGGTCAGTCTGGATGGGTCTTAAATCCGAAGTATGTTCAGGTTTTAACAAACTAACATGGAAAACCGGGTGAATTCGTCGAAGAGTTTTCGGTAAGTTCAGCTGGACTGTTATAGGATTTAAAATCCATTCAACCATGAAAGGACCAACATATTTAGGACCAAGCTTCTTTGACTTTTGAGTGGTTTGCAGGTATCTGGTGGACAGGAAAACTTTATCACCTACTTTATATAATTTCTGTGGAGATCTTTTCTTATCTGCAAATTTCTTATGAGCTTGATGGGCCTCATCTAATGCTTTACGTGTTACTGGCCAGTTAAGTTGGAGTTGAGTTATCCATTCATCCAACAAATGGATGTTAGGCCTTTCACGAGGAAGTTCAGGTATGGGTACAAAATCTTGTCCTGAAGCCACTTTCAATGGAGTGAATCCAGTACTACTATGTACGGAGTTGTTATATATCACTTCAGCAAATGGTAGTAAGTCGGACCAGTTATCTTGTTGATAATTTATATAACATCTAAGATACTGTTCTAACACTGCATTGGTTCTCTCACAGGCCCCATTGGTTTAGGGGTGGTGGGCGGAGTCTATCAACTTCAGGAACTCTTTCCCAAAATTTGAGGTAAATTGGACCCCTCTGTCAGAGATTATGCGTTCCTATAAATGTGAAATAAACAGTTTAGCCAATGCCTTAGCAGATGGAATTTTAGAACAAGTTATGCAATGTACCTGTTTGGAAAACAAATCAGTTACCACCCAAATAACCATGTTTCCACTTCTTCTTCTCTCGTGTCGCTACACTTTTCCCAGCCACTGTAGAACACTGTTGGTGTAGGTTGGTGTAGCGTGGTAGAAGGATTCGCAGGTAAACAGATACCTGACAGGGGCCGCGACATGAACGCTCCTTCTATGGCCCCCATGTTTCCACTGCTTTCGAGTAATTCTACTATAAAGTCCATAGAGATTTCCTTCCAGGGGACTGTTGGTCTAGCTACATTTTGTAACAACCCTGCCGGCTTACCAGGAGGTCTCTTTGCCAAAGCACAAATTGGACAGCTAGCTACATAAGCTTCAATGTCCTTCTTCAAAGTAGGCCACCAGAATTGCCGCTTAACCAGGTGTAAGGTTTTCACAAATCCAAAGTGACCAGCTGCTTTAGAATCATGAGCTTGTTGTAGTATTTGGCCCCTCAGCACTTGTAGCACATACAACTTGGTCCCCACCCAAGCCAAACCATCTCTAACTGTATAGTCTTTCGAATGAGCCAAGAACCAATCATCAAGTTTTAAAGCTTCTTTTAGTTGTTCGGTTAGGTCATTCGATAAATCCACTTCTTGTTTCTTCTTTTGGGTTCTAGTGATCATTGGGGCGGCTAGATGTTTGGTCGAAACAATTGGACTTATCACCTCCTGGCGAATACTATTATATTGGGGTAGTCTAGAGAGAGCATCCGCCATGAAGTTCTTCCCCCCTGGAATGTACTTCAGTAAGAAATTGAACCGCTTGAAATATTGGGCCCAGTGAACTTGTTTAGGGGACAGCTTTCGAGGCATTTTTAAGGCTTCCAAATTTTTATGATCAGGCCATACCTCAAATGGATGTTTTGCTCCTTCCAGGAAATGTCTCCAGGTCAGTAAGGCCCAACGAACTGCAAAAGCTTCTTTTTCCCAGATGGCCCACCTGCTTCTCTCTGTTTCAGACAGTTTAGGGGAGGTATACGCACAAGGCTGTAAGGTCCCTTTCTCGTTGATTTGAAGTAACACCACTCCAACGGCCATATCACTCACATCGGCTTGGATCACGAAAGGAGCCTCCATATCCGGGTGCTTTAGTACTGGTTCTGCAGCAAACAGTCTCTTTAGCTTTTCAAAAGCTGCTTGGCACTCCATGGACCACTCCAATGGCTTACTCGGCCTTGGCTTCACCTCCCCATTTGTTTTTAAGAGATTTGTGATGGGCATTGCAATCTTAGCAAAGTCGGGATAAATTGCCGGTAAAAATTTGCAAATACCAAGAAACTTTGAAGTTGTTTTCTGGTATGTGGTGGAGCCCATTCCAATACGGCATGCACTTTCTCTGAATCCATTTCTATGCCCTCAGATGAAATGCGATATCCCAAATAGTCAATTTTCTCTTGATAGAATTCACACTTGGATAGTTTAGCATACAACTTAGCGACACACAGTTTCTGTAGAACTGACCGCACCAGTTTCACATGTTCATCCAGAGTTTTCATGTAGATAAGGATGTCATCAAGATAAACCAGAACTCCCCTGTATACATGTTCATGTAACAACTGATTGATCATCTGCATGAATACAGCTGGGGCCCCTTGTAAACCAAAAGGAAGAATGTTGAATTGGAAGCAACCCATTGGGCAGTTAAAAGTGGTCTTCCACTCATCCCCTTCCTTAATTCGAATTCGGTAGTATGCTTCTCTCAAATCCAACTTCGTGAAAATCTTCCCCTTGGCTAGGTGGGCCAACATGTCCTTCATCAAAGGCAGGGGGTACACGTTTTCCACGGAAATGGCATTCAAATTTCTGTAATCCACCACCAAGCATTTGGACCCATCTTTCTTTTCACACAACAACACAGAGGCCGCTACCCGGGGCCTAGCAGGTTGGATGAAACCATGTTCCAGATTTTTATCTATAAACATTCTTAGCTCCTCTAATTCCCGTGGTGTCATTGAGTACAATTTCGGTTTTGGGAGCTTCACCCCAGGCAAAATTTCATTAGCACAGTCTGTTGACCGGTGAGGCGGGAGCTCATCCGAGGTTTTCTCAATGAACACTTCCTTTAAATCCCAATACTCTTTTGGAATTTTCTCCCCCCCTTTCATGGGTTCGGTACCTGTGGAAGCTATTTCAATCAGAATCTGAAGCTTTGGCTGAGATCTTCGGCTGAGCCAGGGCAATCCCAGTATTAATGGTTGCTCCATCCCAGGGACCACAATAAAGCACAGAGTCTCATCATGTTCTCCCATGATCATTTCTATAGGTTCCGTCATAAAGCATGCAGGGCAACCTCCAGCCACTGATCCATCTAATTGGGCAAAGGAAATGGGCACCTTTAAAGGTTTTAGTTTTAAGTCCATTTTCTCCACTACTTCCGTGTTGATTATACACCTTGTGCATCCAGAATCTAATAGGGCTAGCATTTCCCCTTCGACCCCTGAATTGAGTACCCTCAACTTCACCGGAATGGTCATAGGGCCCAGGCTTGGACTTACCAGGAAGTCGTCTTCCGAGTCGAAATCGTCCTCCTCAGGGGTAACCGGGGTGTCTGACTCTTCTTCCATGGGAGGCGCGATCTCTGCCGTCTCTTTCGACTTTACTGCTGCTTCGCGAGGCTTCACTGGGGATTTTTCAGGTTTCTTCCCTTCCTTTGGTGCCCCCTTTGGTTCCAGCTTGACTTTGCAGTTCACAGCCCGGTGACCTTCCTTCCCGCATCGAAAACAGGCAAAGGAGTTGGGTCTTGCCATCATTCCTCCCCTCTGAGGTTTGGGAATCTCTTGAGGACGTGGGGGGAAGGTTTGCTCCACCCAGAACCTCCCCGCCGTCTGCTTCGGGTTAAATCAATTTCCACTTCTTCTGCCAGCAAGTACCACATCTGCAAGTCATTTGGGTCTCTTCTAGAAATGCATCTCTGGTACACATCTTCATTTAAACCATCTTTAAATGCTTCTGTCAGGGCTTCCTGGGACCAGCCTCGGATATGACCTGCTAACTGTCTAAATTCTTGGGTGTAGTCAGCCACTGATCTCCGCCCCTGATCCAGGCCTTGCGCTCTGCCAATGGGTCCTCAAATCTAGCTCGCAGTGCAGTCATGAACAGGTTATAATTCATCAACTGGGGGAGCATTATCATTATGCAAGGTCACCATCCACTCTGCAGCTGTTCCCTCCAGAGCCCTGGTAACACATCTCACTTTGGCTGCTTCTGAGGGAAAATCCTCCCTATATTCTTCCATATAGCTCCAAACTTGGGCTAGGAAAAATCCCAAGGTTTTGGGATCTCCCCTGTATCTTACTTCTAATGGAGGCAGCCTAGGAGCTCTACGCCTTCTAGGAATTACACCTCCCGCTGAGGGCCCCGGGGCTGCTGCTGGATTGGGTTGATTTATGGGAGAGGGGGCTGCTCTGCTTCTTCTAGCTGGGGCTACCTCTCCCTTCCCCTTCATACCTTTGTGCAGCTTGGAGTTGTTCAAAGGCTTCATCAAGGAGTCTCCTGGTTTGATTCAGTGACAGTTCTCTCTTTTCCTTCTCTTGCCATGGCTCCTCTTTTCCTCACGGGTGGGTGGTGGTGATCCCAGGGGTGGTGGTCCTTCTCCGGATCTTTCCAGCCAACCCCCACTGACCATCTGGGTTTCACAGCTGGATCCTCTTCGCTCTGCTAGTGATTGGGCTTTCTGTACCAGCAAAGAATCTTGCCCCCCAATGGCTCCCAGATCTTCCTGGTCACTAGTTGAAGATGACATGATGTTCAGGCCCCCTCGGAAGAAAATTGGGTGTTTTCTCCGGGTGGGCTGGTAGAGGGAGATTCAGAATAATGTCAGGCGGAACTCCATTCAAAATCCAAGAAAGAAATACTTAGACTCTTTAATTTAGAGATAAGTTATCTTTTACTGAAAGTGAAGTGGTAGCAACCAGAGAATTCTGAATCTGAGAAATTAGGCATGTAAATCACATATACAAAGTGATGGACGTGTTCCCACCCCCAATAGTTCAGATGAAACTTCCAATTAGAAATTGTGAATATGATCATGTGGGCATCTTCAGGTGATGATGAGGCCTCTGTCCGTTGACCTTGGCATACTTTGATCACGGGCTGCAGTTGCGCAGAGAAAAGAAAGCTAAGCGAGAAATAGAAACCTAACTCTGATGTATGCTTCCCCCCCTTCATTTACACAATAGAAAAATATAACACCTCCAGCTCACTTCCCAGACTCATCCCACTCTCCCCTCCTCCCATTTCTTATGACAGCCAAAAGATGCAAAGTGATACTAGAATTGTGATATGATTCAAGGCTATCAATCAACAGAGAAGTGTGAATCAGTCAGTTGGGTATTAAAATAAAATTGAAACAGCTAAGCCAGCCCCTACAACATATAAACTATAATATAGCCCATTAGATTGAAGATTTGCCTTTGCATGGGGGGGATGAAAAGGAAAATTGGGAATGGTGATGCTTTTATGCCGGTTTGCTCCTGAGAATGAAATTGCTCTGTGGGATTTGCAATGTTGGTTTGTCTCCTGATATCAGTCTCTGAAGGTGTCCTGGAAGACTTTGGGGTTAGAACAGGTAATAAATTCTTATTTATATTTCTGAGAATATGATTCTCTTGCCTGTCTCTAGAAATGTCTAAAAAGTGATCTGGAAACCATCTCTTCATAAGAAGATATACTAGGAAGTAGAAATAGCATTTTATTCTTTTGCACTTGAATGAAAACTGTCATATGAGATAGAATCTAAAGTTACAAAATGTATGATTCATTAAATCTCACTTCTTTAACCTGATGTTCTTCAGATAACTTGGACATCAACTCCCATATTTCTCAGGCAGTATAAAAAATGGCATCTGGAGAATATTGAGTTAAGAAGGAATTATCTGTTAGAAGAGACTTCCATTCTCCAAGTGGATCCAAACTTAGTTTCAGGTATTTTTCCCAACCAGATGGAATGAGGATATGTGCTAAAAATACATAAATCACACATGCTGTTTATCAAAGAACAAATTTTCATTTCGCACCACTTGATTTAACATAATTTTGTGCAAAAGTGTAATGAAAAGTTACCCCAAAACCACTTTGGGATTCTATTTCTTTATGATATGAGAGTCTAAGTTTTCAGTTTTGCTATTCTCTTGCTCATCTGAACTTATGCTTGCTTTTAAATTAGATTATGATGAGCTCAAAGTGAGCTACACTATATTTTATTTCCTCACCACCACCAACAAATTCATCTGGATGTCAAAAAGTTATAAAAAGATGACTATAATAGTCTCACAATATATACTAGAGCAGAAAATTAAAGTACTGTATAAAGATGATATTTCTTTCAGAAGAAAAAAATAGCTAAAATAATGCCATTAGGAAGTTGATTCAACTGTTCAGTGAAATCCGCAAGGAAGTTGCATTTAAAAAGTTGAAATATCATGTTCATATTACTAAAACACAAGTGCCTTGAACTGAGAGATGGGTAAAAAATAAATTTAATGATATTTTTTTAATAGTGAAGAATAGCCACGCCTTCCTCTACAAGCAGCTCCTTAATCTGTCCTTGCTTGGTTATTTTTCTCTTCCATGTAACATAAGTAACATAAATCAAATGTTGAAATGATTTAAAAATAAGTAGAAATTAGTTTCCAACTTTGTCACAGATACTACTTTAGTTAATGTCACTGATACAGTAAGCAATAAGAGCAGACTACAACAAAATAGTACTTCTAACCAGGTGTCAACTATCAGAATACAGGTACATCTGAGCTGCTTACCAGCAAAGTTTTGTTTCATTAAAAAACTACAAATATTTGATCATCATGTAAATGATTGCAACAGTCATTGTTATAGGTCAAACAGATGTGGTCCTATCAAAACAAAACAAAGTGACAACAGCAAAGGACTTTATTTTCTAGGCATATAACATGTTGTTTCTCCCCCCCCCAAAAAAAAAAAATCAGGCAGTGTGAACATTTCAGAAAAATCAATCAAAGGACTGACAATTCAATCAAAAATCAATCAAAGGACTGACAATCCACTCCCATGCATGCTTATTCAGAGATCTCAATGCATTCATAAAATATTTATCCGTCTCTCATAATAATAGAATCTGGAATCATCCAATGATGATTATCCTTTATGAATGATTAAGAAATTAAGGGTATATTCTAAGCTATGTTTCAAGTACAGATTATTTAATAATTTAAATAATCTGGGTTTAGTTTTACATGAATGGCTAGGTAGAAAGAACATACTAAGCTAGAACTATTCAAATCTTATTATGACTTAGAGGTTGCTATTAGACAGGTATGTTAACACTTTTTTCATGGTACCATATATAAAACCTTAACTGTGTGTTGTTCAGCTAAAATAAGTGATCTAGATTCAGAAACAAAGTTTTAAGAACAGTATTTCCAACAGCGCTTAAATCTGTGCACTTTTCCAAGCTATTTTCTAAGACTCAGAATAGATTCAGCAAAATAACAAAAGCAAGATCACTTAGATATATATACCACTTCACATGGCTTTACAGCCCTCTCTAAGCAGTTTACAGAATCAACATATTGCCCCCAACAATCTGGGTCCTCATTTTACCCACCTCAGAAGGATGGAAAGCTTAGTCAACCTTGAGCCACTCAGAATCGAACTCCTGGAGTGAGCAGTGAGTTAGCCCTGCAGTATTCCAATGACTGTTCCATCATGGCTCTTAATACATATCATTATATACTTTGAACGTACTCCTTTGCTGCAATACTAAGTACAGTCACATGTAATTGGATTTCAGTTTGGAAATATACTACCAGAATGCTGTGAAAATATGTCTACTCATTTTGTGCCTCTGTTAACTTTCACGAGGAAGGTATGGAGTTACTCTGATTCTTCATCAGTCTTTAGAATACCAATGACACATAAGAAGCACATCCTCAAGAGGCAGTACGTCCTGTGTTCATTGTAGATGGAAATCCACCATTTTCCAGTCCTTCCATTCATAAACAAGTCAAGTATGCAATACTGTTGCTGACAAGCAAGTTTCTAATATAATTCTCCATGCTCATCTTTGTGTTTGTAAGAATTTAATGTTTTAGTTTTAAAAAAATGCAAAACAACCATAATTTCTCTCAGGCATTTTCTTCAATGCTTTATTATTTTCCTCCCCATTCAGAATAACTTTGCCTTACCATTCCACAATAATTCCTAAATCAGGGCAAACATAATTATCTATATTTCCCTTCTATGATACTTAGATACAAACTAACTTCTAAATGGAAGATTTATTCAAGTATCCCAACTAGCAATCTTTGACTGGCTAGTATGAACTAAGAAGGCCATTCCCTACCATTTTAATAATGCCCGTGTAAGGTTTGAACCATTGCATATAATCTTATATAGGAATGCATTCCAGCTATAGCACAGTCTTATCAGCTCCAGGGTTTGTTTTGTCAGCAAAGTCATTACCGAGTAAGTATTTTGGCAAAAATACTCATTCAATAATATGTTTTTTAAACTTAATTAAACCTTTCCTTTAAAAAGGAAAAAAAAAACATTTCCTTTTAAATTTCCTTCCACACCTTATACAAGTCTACTGTATAAGGTTTGTTTTATGGACTCCCTAACTAGAAAGTCTCAACCATAGATGTCAACCATAGATTTATCTAGATTGCACACTGATTGGAAGCAGAACCTCCAAAATTTTTGACAGGAATTTTTTTCTAGGGGTAATCTTGATGGCCACAAGATGGCATAAAAATGGTGTAGTTCAAATCATCCCCATTTAAAATTTAAACTAAAACAATCAAGCATGCAATTTTAAGTAGCAGAGACTAATAAATGTAATGATTAGAGACAGATTCCACACAGATATAAGAAGCTTCTGTTCCTGAATCTCATTCAAATTTTTATATATGTAGCTACTCACCTTGGCATACAAGAGATGATGGTGTTTCCCCTGGATGGACACGGGCCGTAATAAACACCACTTTCTGTTCTGCTCCGGGACGAAGATTCACTGTTGAAGAAAGAAAGAGGTTTTTTAAAAAAACAAAAACATTCCTTTTCCTATATTTATCTGATGTTAAAAAAAGAACTGGGGGTTTTCAGAGGTGGGGTAATTCCTAAGTGCCTTTGTTTTGTGTATTTCTTATTGCCTTGTTTCTTCTTTTTTACAATCAGAAAGTTGAAGGATAAGTAAGATTTCAGGAACTGCAACTCTGAGTTAAAACTTCTTGACTAAGGTGGTTTTTCTTGACTAAGATTACGCTTTTCTTCCAAGAGAAATTCAAGGAGTTTAGAAGACTATTGATCCACAGAACCAAGATATAGAATTTCGGGGGTGGGGATGTCTTTGCCAAGCCAGATAAGAAGCTTTATGGGACACAAATGGTCCATAATAAGACATTCCCCATTATAGGTTAGGCCACAGGTATCCAACCTTGGTAACTTTTAAGCTTGTGGACTTCAACTCCCAGAATTCCCCAGCCAACTAAAAAAATGACCTTGATAATATTTCCTATATTGGAGTTACAAAAGAGGCTTGTTAAAAGTTTGGAAGAATTTTGTGAGAAGGGAGAAAGAAAGAAAAAACAGGTTCTATGACATTAACTTTTCAAAGAAAAAATATTTGATCCATGGAAATCAAGATTTGGTCCTCAATTCCAACAAACCTCTTAACATTGGTGAACACTCAATGGGGTATTTTTGAAAAACAGTCATATGCCATGCTTTATCAGCCCACACGAGTAAATGTACACAAATATATTCCAACAGTTACCAAGTGGTTTAGCTGCTTTAAGAAATAATTTTGGATTTAATTAGCAGAATTAATAGAATACTTTATTTTGCCAAGTGTTGGTTAGACACAACAAGGAATTTATCTCCAGTACAAAATCTGATTAGTTTATTTTTGAATAAACTAATCCCAGTTTCCCTAGTTTTCCCAGTTTCTCCAGTTTTCAAACTTTCAATATTCAAATAAAATTTAACTTTTAAAAGTTTTCATCACAATCAGTCCTTCTTGTATAAAAGAAACAAGCATAATTTCACTGGCTGTTTCGATCTTGTATGCTACCTTTAAATGAAAAGAAGAGAAGGGTTGATTGAATGGAGGGTGCATAATTATAATAAAAAAACAATACATATGGCCCCAGATTGACCTTCATTAGTTGGTGGCTAGATAAACAGAAATTCCTTTCCTCTGAAGATGAGCCAGACACAAACAGTGAAAGGCAGTAACCTTTCCTGAAGGACAGAAGGAGCCAGGAGTCAGCTGTGCTAATAGATAAGAAATCCTGATGGATCATATTTCCCTAGCAACAACAGTGCCCATCTTTTGTGTTCACCTTCTGACTACCAATGCCCATCTTTTGGGTATGTTCCAACTATATTTATGAAACTATATTTATCCATGAGGTCATGATTTTTTGATTGTCCCAATTATAACCCTTTAAAACTCACAGCATTAGAACAAAACCCTAAAGTTTGAAAAACTTTAATTTCAAGTGCCCTTTTTTTCTGTAGCATAATTATTCAATAAAATTTAATTGATTTACAGTAATTAAATAATTAACTGGCCCATATGCCAGGTTCAACAAATCCAGAGTTTCCTGGGACAACAAGGTAAAGAACAACAAAAATATTATTATCAAGAAATAGCATTCAGGGGGAAAATAAAAGATAGATATTTTGCCTTGTGTTTACTGTTGCTGGCACACTGGGGAAGAATTTATTTTCTTTATTTACTTGAGAGTTAGATAACAAATCCTTTCTGTTTTGGGACAACAGCTACAAAGAAAGATAAGAAATGTGATAGGCAGATGCTGGACTGTACAATATTATTTTTAAAACATGGAAGGATTGGAGGGAGAAGGAAGGAGGAAATGGAAAACTGTGCACCATCACTATTAACTCAACTAATAAGAAACATAGCACATCATTAACAAATTGGTACCCAAACTGTTCTGTCTAACCATTCTCTGAAAAGCTCAGGTTGTCCAGCTGCCAGGAAAAATAAATGAGCTATGATCTTTCATTAAAGTTGGAACCAGGAAGAACAGGAAGAATCATTTAACTTATTTGGGGGGGGGGGGGGGGGGGGGGGGGGCTAGGACATAATACAGTATGGTAACTGAAAGATAACATTGGAGTTTTGTATCCAGTCATATAAACAACAATAATATCACCATATGGGTAAGCGCATTATACTAATTTTGCATTCATTGTGTGCCATATCATTTGCTATCTTAGAACAGGCATTCTGTGGTGGCTTCTGTTTGCTGCGGAAATGATGGGAAGTTGGACTACTTTCTACCATTTTATATTAATTTGGCAGCTTGAAAATTAGAAGACTCATTACAATGATCTAATTTAAGCTCTTGATGTGTATGAAGCTGACCTAATAGACAATTGATTTTCTTTCCTTTTGGTTCTGCTGACCGTGGGGCAAAATGCAAATTGGGCATTGTATTTGCATGTTAATTTTATTGTACCTTTGTGTCTTCATAGGAAGGTAAAAGTTTGTGCTAATAAAAATAAAACATTTCTGGTTTTAATGCAGACGAATATTTATGCAGGTAGGTAACAAATTGGTTTGTCATTTAGTAAAACATAGAGAATGCAATAATCATCTTTAGGCAAAATAGACTAGAGCTTTTGCTTAGATTTTAGCTTTCATTTGCAAAAATCCCTTTAATGTACAGCAGCATTTTCAAAATAGGGTAATAAGAAATTAGCACAACTGTTGCCTCGTTCCTAACTACATAGAGTACATAGTTATTCAATTCTTATGGTTGGCCAGAGGAAAGGATTTTAGGGAAAGGATTATATAGACACCTGCAATTTATAGATTGAGGGGTATCTTTGTATTCATAGGAATTATTCTTACATCAACATTTTGAATGCATCTCACATATCACTGTGACAATGCCAATCACAGAGCAAGCATGTGATTTCTTTGTTTCACTTTGTTTCCTTCCTTTTGCGCATTTGTGTTATCTAACATTTTCCAAGAGTATATAAGGTGATGAGCTATGATGGAGCTTTAAGTAGCTTCACACCAACAGCCTGAGATTGCCAGTCAAAATTGGTTGACCTGTTTTTGATCCAGGAACAACAAAAGAGCACCTGTATTTCTAAGCATTGCATTGCTCCCATCCTCCCTCTAACATGGTCTATAACTCCTCTGCTCCTTCCCGGCTGAACATCCTCAGTGCAGAGGAGAGGAGAGAAACCGTGCAAACAATTTCAGCATTAATACTTGACTGCATATTCAACTTAATAACCTGGAGAAGAGATGCTCTTGCCAAGCAAAAGGCCAACAATATATTTTGCTTTTTTGGACTATTTGTTTGTGTGTGTGTGAGAGAGAGGGGGGGGGAAGAGAGGGGGAAGGAGAGTTGTTATCAAATATAGAAAGTCAAAAATGGCAAAGCAATTTTGAGCAAGAGGATTTTTCTCCTCTTCCACTCTCGATTTGTTTGTTTTTAATCAGCGTGAAGTCTTAGAAGCAAACGTTTCTTACCTCTCTGCTTCTGACACTGTCAAGCCCAATGGCCCTACAAGGAGACAGAATTAACTAGCACAGAAAGGCTTCTATGTTTATGCCTTCCCATCACAAGCTGGCTTTTGCATTTAGATTAACCATAGGTATCTGCATTTTTTTTAATATAGGCTACCACAAAATGAAACAGGAATCAGGAAGATGAGTGGCATGTTATTTGATTCCAAAAGGCAAGATTAGAGTAATGCACAATTAAATGAGCAGAAAGTGGTATTTAATGTCACCTGCATGCATTCTCACTGTAGCATTAGCAGACAGGTCTTTCCTTTGGCTGCTCTTTTTGCCTCCTTCCCTCCATTTCTATTTATAAGACAAGTATAGATAAAGCTCTGTGCCCCTCAGAGTGCCAATGCTAAGAATAAATGGAACATCAAATATGTCTCCTGAAAGGCATACATCATCTTGTTAAATTTGTCAAATAACCCCAGAATGGTAGAAACAATTCTCAATATCTCCAAAATGTATGTGTCCTACAAAGAATATGTGGTATAAAAATGAGGGAGGCAAAATGCCTCAAAAGGAGATTCAGGGTATACAATTCAATGTCATCCCCCCCACACACACCCACACACTAGTTGTACTAGTACAATAGTACCATTTTTATTGCAATTACTGTTGCTGTTAAACACTCAGTCACAAAAGAGAGCTGGAAACATCAATATTTTAGATATGCCTTGATATTTATAAGTAGTTTCACTGTTTTTGGTATGGGATACATTTTTAGTCTTCAGTTGCTGAAATTAATTGTATGTACATAACAGAGAGATAATTTAATACAGGGTCGCTATACATTCAAATGTGAAGAAAAGAGCAATTTGTCTCAGCAAAGAGCTGTATGCCACACAAGCAATGTAAGAAGATGAGATGAATATCTGCCACAATTTGTGTTGACGAGACATTTCACATCTCAGCCTGCTGTGGCCAATAAATGGCAAAGGCCCTGCATATACCAAAAAGCCTCTTCTACCGACTGATAAGTGCCAGTCAAAGCAGGAAAAGCATTTTAAAAAATGGCTGCATTGCTCTTAACAGCAAGACGAAAATGCTGCTTTATGAAGTATACTCACAAGGATTATTCATTTGTAGAAGAGAATTTACTATCTCCTTATACATATCTCCATTAGAGGATGCATGATTTGGAAGAAGTTATTTGGGCCTTCTGCAGCCCTGCACTTCTATTCATTAAAGTCCCCTGATTTCTTTCCTTTAGATTTCTGCAAGAGCTGGGGGGGGGGGGGGAGGTATCAGGGCTATAAGGAATCTATTGGTTAAAACTAATATAACTCTTAAAGCAACGGCATCTTTTTTTACCGGCCTGGAAAAATTTAGTCTATTTTAATGAAAGCAGCATTGCTCAAGGGAAGTTCAAAGCTGTCCATTCAGATCATTTTCAAAATGTGCACAGTTAGCTAATCTGCATAACATTCATATGCAAAGGCAGTATATTACTGAATGCCAATTTCTAAGCTGTAATAGCAGAAGAAAGCAACTGGCATTAAGTCATTATGTTATTATGGGAAACAAAATCTGGATGTGATGGATATTTGGTTTAATCCAGCTGAGCTTTTCTTCCCAGCATCTTGTGTCCTCATAGGATGATGATGATGGTGATGATGATGATGTTTTAAATTTTTTTGCAACCATATGGGCTTTAGCAAAACAAAATCATACTTATCAACTCTAAAAAACATAATCAGGGGACTTGTTCAATCAGCAAAACATAAACAGAAGCCCAGTTATACATCAGGTACTTAAAACGTAACAATTATCAGCAGATAAAATATAACTTGATGATAAAATACAAGCCAATACAATTTAGCCAGTATAATGTTGGAACAATTCATTTCCTTGATGAAACTGTACATCACACCACTTTGTTTATTTCTATAAGTAAATTTTGCAAAGAAAAACTCTCAATTTTATTGATATGATGAGGATTATCTCTGTTAACATATGGAATATTCAGTCATGTTGGGAAATGCAGTCCAATATATCTGAAAAGGGAAAGATTGGCAAAGATTCGATTAACTAATTAGACATTCTATAAAATTTGAATTTCTTTTATTAAGAACTTTTTTTTCTGCTTTAGACTTTAATCACCTTGTCAATTCTTAACACAAAATATCAAGAAGCCTTAATTAGAAACTCAATATGAAATATAGACTCTGATGAGCCCATTATTATGCATATAAATACAAAGTAGCAGAGAATGAAAAACATTAAATTAGACACCTTGAAAGAAAAGAAAGCATATTTCTACAAAGCAAATCTTTTAATTAAAGTCAAAGACAAGTTTAATTGTCTATGAGGAAAATAATCTAACCCAGCAAGAACTAAATTTATAAAATAAATGCATGCTGAAGCCCAGGGGCCTTCTTCTCAACCATCATTTATTTAAAGGATGAGATATGTTGGTAGAAAAACACTATCAATGAGAGGTTGTATACTTACCTCTGTGAGTATGCATAAATTAACACTGCTATATGTTTGCCAGCTCTTGGTAAACAGATAATTTCTTCTTCTTCAGCCACAAAGAGAGATAAGAATGTTGATACCAAGCCACTAGATTCTCTGCCTATAAATGGTGCTGTCTGTACTAATTTCCACTGCAAAAGCAGTCTCTATGTATCTAGTTTGCCTGTTTATGTCTGTGAATGCCGCTAAATTAAAATGGTTAGTGGTGCTGAAGACTAAGATAAAAAGAATATAAATGATTCCTACAGTCACATGCTCTTGGCTTAACCAGCCTCCCTGGGCTGTTGTGACAGTAAAATGGGAAAAGAAATCATGTGTAATAACTTCAGCCTCTGAAAGAAAGTGTAGGTTCACCTTCATTTTACAAAATAATTAATCAGTGGTATTTTCTTGCAGAGGCCACTCATCTTGTGACAGTTGGCTTTATGCCATCTCCCTTGTTTTGTCCATCAGATTTGATGAACAGGTTGAACTGATTTAATAAGTGGACTAAATTGCCAGTGTGTCCTACCACCATACTATTTGCAAGAGACAGAAAGTGTTAGTTCAACCAGTTCGATATTTCCAGCAAAGTAGACTTCCCCTTTTCTTAATACCTAACCAGTTTCTCTTTCCAGTATGTTACTATGCATGGAAACATACCGATTGAATTGTGTTGCATTTTACAACCAGGTGTTTGATGGGATATATCCTTTTTGCTCTACCTCTATGTGATCCCCAAATCTTTTTTTTTCTGAATGACTAGGAGACTCTGACTAAATTTGGGGTGTTAATAGGATATCTGGGAGGGGAAGCCAAATTTATGAAAGGGATCCTGTTTTATGACTGAAAATGCATTTCCCAGTCATAAGGTGTAGATCAGCTCTGGAATCAAATTTGCAGACGGACATCAAAACTTGCATCCAAACTTTGATATAACTTAATAGTTATAGGCACATTGATTTATTGCAGCTTTGTCTTGGACTATAATCTTTTTTAAAAATGTGTGTATCCCCATTTATGAACTTTCTCAAGAAACTATCATCCTACAACTGTGTAGAAAGAAGGGTTTCCCTTTTTCTTAATTTTGATCTCTCTTTGTAAAGCCATTCTTGTGAGCTGAAGAAATCTACATGCTGAACAATACAGCAGAAGAATATTAATGTTGTCCCTGCACATGAAAAGCTTTATTTTTCTCACAGATATAGCAGCCCACCTCAGATTCATTGTAACTTTTAGCATTTCTCCAGTGCAATTTTTGTTATATTTTAAGAATACATTTCTTCAGATGATAATAAAGTAATTTACTATTATTGGCACTGGAGCATGCACAGATCTTTGAATAGTGGCATAAAGTGGACATAGCAAGAACAATAAGAAAATTAACAATAGTACAATTTAGAAGGAGAAAGGCAAGGCTATTATCCTAGCCTAGAAATCAGGGACATACAGAGGACATACATATATTTATAGCTCCAGAAAAATCCTATCCTGCCAATATCAGTCTGAAGGTAGCACATTCTCCCTTGTTCCCCATTCCAGGAGTGGACTCAACCCCAATCTTTCTGGGGCAATTATCTTTGCAGTATTTTTTTAATGTTTGAGGTATTTTCATTTTTCTGTCCTTTGTGGTCTGATATATATAGAGATTCAAAACAAAGAGTATACAAATTACCTTTGCTGGTCAGCTCATCCTCAGGTTTTAGAGATGGATGGAGTAGAGTGAACATTAACACAAAGAAGGAAAAAACATTCTTTTCCCAAAGACCAAGGTAATACTTCCCTGTCCATGTCTTCTGATTAGAACAATCCCCAAAGTTCAAGAAGCCAAAGCATGAATCTCTGAACTTTGCATCTTATACTTTATATTTCTTTTTTCATGTTTAGACCTCTGTGTTGAAAGGAAAGGGAAGCCTAAGAAAGTAAAGGGTGACTATAATTAATGCGATCCTGAAAAAGAGAGAGGTGAACTTTTTAAAAATAACCATTAAATGGTCATGGAAGGAGTGTAGATGATTTCTTAAAAGACAGGTATGCAGTGATGTAATGAATACTATTATGAATACTAAACTGTATTTAGTTCGATCTCCCTTTCTTTTATATTATGACTTTTACCTCCTTGGGTTACTGAGGTTGGAAGGGAACAGCATGATGAGGATATATGTCTTTAGGTATAACATACACTACTTTGAATGAGGAAAAAATTGTCCTGACCCAATCCACCTCTGATTTAAGATGTGAAAATCTGTCAAAGCAGAGTCACCCATGAGATAATAAAATGCCAAATACTTTCACCAAGAAAAATATAACTATTGCTACTATGATTAGCAGTGTCAAGAGGACATGAAGCTATCTTTCATGACATCAACTTAAAAGAATGCTTGAACCTTTTCTTCATCCGACTAGAATGAATAAACTAAGAATATATTAATATTCCTTGATCCTAAAGTGTATTTTTCTTACTTATTTTTCTCTGAAAACAGCCATCCGGATTTGTTCTCTGGATAGATGAAAGCACAAACATTTCTAACAGCTTTGATCAGAAGACAGGTTCTGTTGTTTTCCATTTAAACAGCCCTGGGTCACCTCTCAAGATCATGGAGGAAAAAAATGACCTTTGATGGTTTGGTGCCTATGTGTCAGAAAAGGAAGCTCATAACAAGCACACAGAAAAAGTTCCACTTTCCTACACTTGAAAATTCAGCACCTCAGCTGAATGCAAATAGCTCAGTGGCTCAGGTTTATATGAAAAGGCAATCAAAAACTTGAGCATCTAGACAAACAAATAAAATATAATAATAAAATATAATTAATGAGATGTTATTGAACAAAGACCTAATGTATATGAGCCTCATAGTAAATATACACAAACAGCCCGATCAACATAGGGCTGAAAACTGTGTTTTTAAAGGATCTACGTTTTTAAAATGCAATTTTTATACTGGAGCAATTTATATCTGAAGAGCATTCTTTCCTATTGAGATCTTCATTGACTTGTATAAAACTACAGCTTTTAATCTCCAGTCCCCACTGGCATTTTCATTTAAGTACTGGAAATGCTATTGGGCTTTAGAGATTTAATTTAATGAAGGGGGGAAGTATTTCTACTGAAGTGTATATATTTTTTTCCAGCATAATATCTTGAGAGGAGCCAGACAAACTGGATTATTTCAAGTTCTAGAGGGGAAAAAATGGCTTCCCCATATTCTTTCAAAGCTGCAACTTCACAAAGGAAGCTTAACAGTGGTGGTGCCTGCAAGGTACCGGATAAGGACTCTTAAATCCAGACTAATTGCAAAGAGTGCCAGGTTTCTGAAGAAATCTAAATCCTATTCTGAAGGCTATGTTAGAACTTTGGAGTACTTCAGTTCCTAGTATATGCCTGCATATGTGTACACGTAAAAGCATGAAAAGATTGGAAACAGGTAAAATCAACTGGCAAAGCAGGATAATAGTCAGAAGCATATCTTTGATGGCATAGAAAATGCCATCCCTATCGAGTATACATATTCAAGAAGCTGTTGTTCCTGTGTTATTTCTGATAAATATCCAACTCTGTTGGGTTTTAGGTGCAGAGGAGTAGGAAGATACATCTGAAGAAAATATGTGACAGGCATTATTACAAGAACATCAGCTTACCCGTAAAAGGGAGAAATACACAAGTGTGGCCTGCCTTGATTCTCTTAGGTATAAAAAAGAGGCGAAAGGAAACTCTGGCAAACTTAAGATTCTCTTCTAACTTCATATAACAATGAAGCAAATTTATAGTAATTCCTGTGGTGTCTGTTTCCTGACTTCATCTACCTTGCAGGGCTGACCATGGTTCAACTCATAAAGAGCTCAAAGGAGATAAAAGCAAAGTCTTGGTCTCCTCCATACAGGGAGTTACACAATTGTGCCTTTGTTGTACACATAAACACAAAGAGGTGTGGGTTTTTTGTTTTGTTTTTTTAAAGCTTGCTTCCTTGAGCTTTGTTTTCTTTCCTGAGCCCTCCAAAGAGCCTTGTCCTTCTCCTTTTGGTACAGTTTGGATAAGAGAAGCTGTGTAGACATAAACAATTTTATGGAGAGATTTAGCTCTGGAAAGAGAGCAAAGCATAGGAATGGTCATCAAACTGAGCAGGTTAACTCACCTCTGTTATCTCCTGTGCTCAGGAACCATCCTCTTCTTTGTCCTAGACGAAAATGCCACATTCTACTTCATGAATAAAATCTTCTCTACTTAACAGAGAAGTTTTAACCCAAGCACACATTTATGTTTTTATATATATATATAATTTATCTCTCACCTTCATAAAAACTAGCTGGTTCATAAGAACAATCAGATAAAGCAACATAACATTACAGCAGCATAACATAGCTTCTCAAGGTCCCAAAGCCCTACCCTTCTAAACTTTAAAAGTGTGGAGCCCAATTAAATCTCAAGAATCCAATAATACAGGATAAATACACCCTACATGCAGAAACTGGTCCCATAGTTGTTTTATATGTTTTAGGTCAGGACTGCCACTGGATTATATTTGAAACATCCCAACATCCATGTTGATGGAGGTCTCAATAATTCAGATCCATGAATTTGGATTCTTGGATTCAACAATGAAATTGGCCTGAAATTCAGTTTTTTTCCTTTGAAAAAAATGCCATTCCCCACCAGTTAGTTAGCACTGAATAAGCTTCAAATATGAGAAGTAAAATGTTTTCAAAGAGAAAGAAAAATGAAGTATCCTGTCCTATGTAGGCACACCAAGGGTTTAAGTCTTTATTGGGACTGTAAAGTACAATCATCAACTCAAATAGCATTCCTCATCCCCACACAGGACCTAGTGCAAAATCAAATGAGTCCAATTCTTACATCCAGAAGCACAGAGCAAGTGCATCAAATCTCCTCATTAGGTTCAAAGTCCAAAGGCTAGAAAGTGAGTTCAAGTCCTACCTTAGCCATGAAAGCCAGCTGGGTCATTTTGCGCCAATCACTCTCCCTCAGTCCAACCCACTTCACAGGGTTGTTGTAATGGAGAAAATAAGAGGAAGAAAGCGTGGTGGATTTCCCTTCTTGAGTTATTTGTAAAAATAATAAGGGCAGAATATAAATAAATAAATAAATAAATAAATACATACATACATACATACATACATACATACATACATACATGCTGGTATGCAATTTCAGCTGGGTTTGTCCCATGCAGTTCCATACTGTCTCTAGATATGAGTATCCATTGTAAAATATACTGTATATGGTCTGGGGTGGAGATAAATTATTGAACATCATCAGCCTAAATGGACAAATGAACTGACCCAAATAACATTAGTAAGCATTAAAACTAAAGAACTGAATGCTCGATCTTTTCTCTGTAAGAATGTGTGACGATCAATTTCACTCACTTTTCTTTTTTTCAATTCAATTTGGCTGCTTCAATACCTATTAGCAGATATCTTTTTCCACAGATACATATTAGAACTACACAGATTTCTATATGTAAGCTCGTTTTTATGTTCTCTGGTTGTAATATTTCAGTTATTTTTCTAGGTTGTCATCCTCTACTTTTCTGTTTGCAAATCTATCAAACGGTGAGATTTTTCCCATTTTTTGCTTGGTAGCTTGAAGTAAGTTGTAATGTATTGTACAATCTGACCTAGATACATGAATATATAATGTATCTTGTGATTTGAGAAATCTGAAAAAAACTAAACTTTGTTTTTTGTCCTCATCTAAAACTGTATGACATAGGGTGCTTTTTTTTTACTTTTTTACTGTGCCAGTTACCTCTATATTTTTTGTGAATAATCTGCTCCTGAGTTTTTATATGTCTATGTTTATGTTTACTGAGGATACAGTTTCAGTATATTTCTTTCATAAATCAATTAAAGGCCCTGTCACACTGCCCAACGGATGCAAAACATTTGTAAAAAGGACACAGCGGACGAGAAAAATGTTCCATCCGTTGTTATCCGCTCTCAAAAGAGGCAAAAATTTGCATAAGCAGAGCAGATAACATGGAAAGGAACGGACGGGGGGAGGACGCAGAGCGGATGGAAAGCGGATGCAGAACGGAAGCCTAGCGGATGGAAGCGAATGCAGAGCGGATGCAGAGCGGATGCAGAGCGGATGCGTAGAGGATGCAGAGCGGATGCGTAGCGGATGACGCGGATGCGTAGCTGCATCCGCTTTCATCCTTTCTCCGTCCGTGCTACTAATGCTGCGCATCTGTTCCGCTTCCTCCCTGCATCTGTTTACCGCTGGAATGGATTTGAGTTGCGCGGATGCGTAGTGGATGCCTAGCGGATATAGCAGATGCAGAACGGATGCAGAACGGATGTCCTCCGTATGCCTAGCAGATGCAGAACAGATGCATTGGATACATTTTCCACTCAAAAGTTTTGAGCAGCTCAAAACCTTCTGAGTGGATGAAATGTCAATAGACGAATGCTGGACGGATAGAGAGGAAGCAAAACGGAGGCAGTGAGTACAGAACGGAAGCATTGTGTTAACCAACGGATGGCATTTCTCCGTTTTACATCCTCTTTCCATCCGTTGGTGCAGTGTGACAGGGGCTTAATATGCAGTAAAAATATCCCAAATGTTTAATTGCCCTCTAACTCACTGTGGCCTTTCACACAAATCAAACCTCGTAATAAACACATCAATAAAGTAATATATCTAATGAATGCAGATTCAACAGCTGCCTACATCTAAGATATGACAACAAAATGTGTAACAGATATGATAGATGAAAAATAGAGGGTCATCTCCTCCAAGTAATGCACACTGAAAAATTTTTCTCTCTGTGGCAGTCTTGTGTAAAGTTCAAATGTCAAAGTTACCTCCCCCCAGACTTTAAGTAGATATTTTGGGTGAAGTAATTTCTTCTGCCTGTCTGTTTTCTATTAGAGAACATCAAATGTAGCCATAAAATGCCATCTGTTTCAAGCAAATCTAATTTGCTACCCCTATAATAATGATTATTTCATTTTTTCTCTGATAAATGTGGCAATATTAGATGATGGTTGTTGGGGAAAATGTGCTGCTACATTAGTTAAATCATAATAAAAACAAAACAAAAATATATTAAGCAATGGCAATAAGAAAAGAGGCGTCTTGAATAAGTGACTTGTTTTTCAATGTTAGTAACACAAAACAGTCATCGGGAAAAATCTATCTCTTTGGTAGCTAAAAATCGATGACTATTTGATAGCATATAATCAATCAATCAATCAACACAAAGCACACTGTCTTTTTTTTTTTTTTTTACTCTGTATGGCTCCATCATTCCTCCCTTAAACCTTCACTTCCAAGTTCAGGAATGACTATTTTTCTGATTACTTTTCATAAGAAGGGGAAAGGTGATACATCCAGTCTTTAAATTTATGATGGAAGGAGGATTGAGCTACCTGAAATTTTCAAAAAGCCTTGCTTAGAGTCCAGAGCACTGGTACAGCATCCAAATGAACCCTATAAAACTGCACAGCAAACCCTGAAATGTAATCTAGAAAAGAAATAACTCCCATAACTCAGATGACAGACCACCATTATTTTGTCATTTAACCAGAGCATTTATACTGGTTGCAATGGGTTTATACAGCGACGTGCAGAGAATTGGAGATTCTATCTGTTTCATTTTCTCAACAGTGGAGAAAAGGGGCAAAGCTGACTGTCTTCAGTCAACTTAAAAGCTTCACTATCAAAAGGGGACACATGAAATCAGGTTTACTGAAATACGGTACCACATTACTCAGTGTAAACACTTCATATGGATAATAGTACAAAAAAAAATTGGAGCTCTGAACAAATGTTTTTCGGCAGTGTGCACTTTTGAACATTTGGACATCTGAGTGTGTTATGAACAGCTTCTATAATAAGTTGGATATGACTACTTGTGAAATATTTATTTACTGGGGAGATAACTGATAAATTTTGTGATACCTTCCCAAATCCAACCGGTCTTTCTAGTCTTTTTTTCAGGTATAATTCCCAACAATACCCTTTTGTCAATGGAGATTTTCAGTCATCCAGGTTATGGTTGCCCCAAATGTGCTTTTTTAAGAGCAACGTGGGATATGGAGTACAATGCAGTGAACCATTCACAGACATATACACTGGGGAAACAAAACAACCACTTCATAAATGCATAGCGCAACAAAGGAAAACAAACCCATCAGGACAAGATTCAGCAGTCCATCTGTATTTAAAAGACAAAAGCCACTCTTTTGAAGACAGCAAAGTGTTCAAGAGGACCTCTGGTTTGAAAGAGGGGTTAAAGAGGCCATCTATGTCAAACTCAAATAGCCCTTTCTCAACAGAGGGGGAAGGATATGGCATCATCTATCTCCAGTCTACAACACAATCCTTTCAACAGTTCCAAGAAGGCTCCATACCACATTTGCACCACTCAGGTGACCATGATGACACAGATAAACCTCCAGGTAGCTTTAATGACTTGCGAAAATAAGGCAAATGTCCAGCTATCTGCAAAGAGTATAAATCAGAGGTGGTATTCAGCAAGTTCTGACCAGTTCTGGAGAACTGGTTGTGGAAATTTTGAGTGGTTTGGAGAACCGGCAAATATTATCTCTGACTGGAGATTTTGCAGTATCCTTCCCCTGCCACGCCCACCAAGCCACACCCACAGACCGGTAGTAGAAAAATTTGAATCCCACCACTGGTATAAATCCTTCCATTCCCTGCCATCCAGTCAGAGCTGAAGAAGCTTCTTGGATGAGAAGTGAAACAACTTCAAAAAAAAACCAGAAAGCCCAGTTGCCTCTTGAAAAAAGCACCTTTGGGACTATCCCTTTGCATCTTTCACTTTGGGATGATAGCCTGATATCTGATGATTTCACAATGAAAACATGAGCTAGGGCCACTCGCCCTGTAGACTATAGCACATTATTGCAAATGGTATTGTTGTGGGAGACAAGCTTTTTGAAGCATGCTTCCTTCCCATGTTTTAACAATTGAAGTAAAGTAGGACATAGATTTTGGCAGTTACCAAAAGAGGGGAACATGAAACTTGATCCTGGAACACCAGCCTGCCTATTATCAATGCACTGCAAAAAAAAAATGTAAAAATGCTTTTCCTATTTTGTATAAAGTATTCAAAGTTTATTGCCTTCTGCTTTGTGCAAACTTGAAATAAATGGCTATGAGTTCCCTCAACTGCTGCTTATAACTGATATATAAGATGTAAGAATCATATGTTCCATTAATTGTTTACAATAACATTACTTATTAGTTCAATACTTGCAAATACTGAAAAAAAATCCAGCATTTATCAAGAGTACATTACAGCCATCTCCTCTCCCTTTTATAATCAAATACAAAAACAATATTTTGAATGTACTTGCATGCCTAAGTGATAAAAGATAGGTCTTGTCAGAGCCTTAGACAAAATATCCCATTCAATATTTTTTTGTTTCTTTGAACTCATAGCTCCTACACAAAGGACAGATAGCTGTTGTGTCAAGATAACCTTTGAGCAGTTCTACCTTGTGCATAAACCATATCTACTCCTAGATTGGGAGGTCCTGCTGACAGTATGGTCTATTAAAGCCCATGTCCCACTGCACCAACGGATGCAAAGAGGATGTAAAATGGACAAATAAGCTTGCCATCCATTTGAAAACGCGATGCATCCGTTGTGTACTCACTGCTTACGTGTTTCATACGCTCTATCCGTCAAACATCCGTCTACTGCTATTTCATCTGCTCAAAAAGTTTTGAGCTGCGCAAAACTTTTTGAGCGGATGAACTTTCCACCGCATACGATGTACATCCGCGACACATACGGGCAACAAACATTCTACGTCCGTTGTCATCCATTACACATCGCTGTATCCTCTCGGCATCCTCGGGACATCCCTTCAAGTCACATCTGCTGCAGCTGAAAGCGGAAAGAGGGAGGAAGCGAAAGGTACACGGAACGTCCACACAGCGTTAGTAGCACGGAAATAGAAAGGATGTAAGTGGATGCATCTCGTATATAAAGCATTAAAATGGACAAAACGTTTGTAGATGGGATGTATCACGGATATTTAGGATGTCTGGAGTATGCCTAGAGTATGTGGAAGGACACCCAGTGGAAAACTGATATTTCCTATAAAAAGGGGGAGGAAATCACCTGGATCTCACTATCAGTCCAGCAGCCATGGTGTACAGACCTCTTCACCCTTGCTCTTGCTCTTCAACATCATCCATTGATCTCCACCATGGATCATCACATACTCCTTATGGTAGCTGCCATCATTCAATACCAGAACCAAGCCCTCTTCAGACTGTTTCACCTTTTCTACACAAGGAGGAGAAGGAGACATTCAAGAGCTGTGTGGGTCCAATGATGGATCGGAAGAAGAGTGGAGTTTGGACTCTATGACAAGCTGATGGTGGAGCTGAGGAATGAAGACTCTCGTGCATTCCAGAACTTCGTGAGGATGCTACCAGCCATGTTTGACGAACTTGTTGAGCGTCTGAGACCCAGGTTGACTAAGCTGAGCAACAACTTCCATCCCAGCCTGGACCCTGGACTGAAGGTAGCACTGACTCTGCGCCACCTGGCCTCTGGAACCACATACAGAAACATGCAGAATGCCTGAAGGGTGCCACACAACACCATCAGCAAAGTGGTCAGAGAAGTGGTGCAGGCCATCATCGAAGAATACGTGGAGGAGCTCCTCCAGTGCCCCACCACTGAAGAAGGCTGAAGGAAAATTGCAGAACAGTGGTATCAGAGGTGGGACTTTCCCCATACCGTTGGAGCCAAAGATGGGAAGCACGTGGCCTGCAAAGCTCCAGCCAACCCAGGGTCCACTTATTACAACTACAAGGGCTTCTTCAGTATCATCCTCTTCGCCATGGTCGATGCTGACTACAAGTTCATGTACATCGATGCTTCAGGCAACGGGTCAGCTTCAGATAGCCAGGTATACAATGCTAGTGACCTCAAGGAGGGGCTGGAAGGCAACCTCATCATGGGTTTTCCAGATCCAGACCCCCTACCCAATGACACACAAGATGTGCCCTACCTCATCGTGGGTGATGATGCCTTCTCCCTCAGAACCTACCTCATGAAGCCCTACACTTCAAGATACCGCACCCGGGAAGAGAGGATCTTCAACTACAGGCTGTCCAGGGCAAGACGGGTGGTGGAGAACGCCTTTGGCATCCTGGCCAACAGGTTCCAGGTACTTCTAGCCACCATGCAGCATCACCCAGAAACTGTGAGGAGCATCGTGGAAGCTTGCTGCATCCTGCACAATCTCATGCGCACCCGCTACCCAGTGTTGCAGAACAGGCTTGTGGACCATCAACAAGGGAATGGGGACATGGAGCCTGGTGAATGGAGGCAAGGACGAAACTTGACAGACATTGTGGATGTACAAGGCCCCAACAGAGCTTCACGTGAAGGGAAGAAGCAGCGCAACCTCCTGAAACACTGATGCAACTCCCCAGCTGGAGCAGTGGAGTGGCAAGCCAGGATGGTAGATGCTTCATGGATGCTTCCTTCAGCCTGTCTCATAACACTGATGAGATTGTGTCATGTATGCTGAGTGGCCCTACAATGAATAGGGCATTAATTAAGAGCTTTGTTTATTTTGAAATGTGTTGATCAATGAATAAATTGTTATTGATAATAAAGGGCCATATGTGTGGCAGCTGGGAGGGTCGACTATACAATCCCACTATGCTTGCACTGGAGGTTTATCTATCCCACAGCTATTACCCGTTCCACAGCTATTACCCATTCCACAACTAAACTTACCTATCCCACAGCTATTCTTACCCATCCCACAACTATCCTTACCCATCCCACAGCTATCCTTATCCATCCCACAAGTATCTTTACCCATCCCACAGCTACCCTTACCCATCCCACAACTATCCTTACCCATCCCACAAGCATACAAAGGATTAACCATTTTTTCAAAATTTTCACCAACACTTTATGAAGTAAATAAAATAAACCAAGTGTGTGAAGCAAAGATAACCTTTATTAATAACTGTCTTAAGTAAACTGTATGACTTTATTAAAAAAGCAAAATGAACCAAGTAACATATCTTTAAGCAAAGATAAAGTAAACAGGTAACAACTCAGTCTCTGGCACTATTCTCAGTCACTCTGAGGCAGTGTCCATGGTCTCAGCTGTCGAGCGGCCAGGGACTTTGGAGGTGGCTGTGGCTGGTGTGCTGGTCTGAGGCGCCATTGGGGTGCCTGGCCCTGAGAGTACAACAGGGGGTGGTGTGTTCAGGAAGCTCTCAGAGAGCTGACTCAGTCCTGTGAGGTTGAAAGACCCTTCCTCAAGGACCTGGGATGTCAGGCACAGTACTGATGACAGATTTTCTGTTGAGGAACTTGGCTGTGGGGTGGAGGAAGGAGGAGTGTAGTGGGGCTGTCTGGTCTGCAGCTGGGTGAGGTGAGGCATCTGTGGCGTGCGATGTACCTGGGCCTGGACTGGGAAGGGCTGCCTCTGCTGTGGGAAGTCCTGGTACTCGTAGCCTTGGTAGGTGAGGGGCTGTTGAAAGCGGTGTAAGGGTGTGACATCACTTGGGGTGGAGGAGCAGTCCTGGAGTGGGTCGGAGCAGGTTCAGCTGGGCCTGAGGGTGGTGCAGCAGTGCTGTGATCTTCTCCTTCATCACCTGGTACTGGGCCTTGGGCAGGTCCATGAGGGTCTGGCTCACGTAGATGATGAAGGGCTTGCGGTTCGAGGATGGTATATCGCTGTGGACCAGCTGAGAGAGAAGATCTGTGCTGGTCTTGATTGTGTCCCTGATCTCCAGCAGGACAGTGTGGCTCTGGCCCTCCATTCTGCCTCTCTGCCTGCTTTCTGTGGAGGTGGAGCTGGGTGTGGGTGTGGGTTGGTCTCTGGCTGCTGCTGCTTCTTGCTCCATTTGAGACAGGGGATCCTCCACATCCTCTGGCATGGGGAGTGCAGCTGTCGGGGGAGTCTCTGCCGTGGGGCCTTCCAAAGACACCTGCCTCGACACGGTAGCTGTCTCCTGGCTGGAAGAGGAGGGGCAGTCTGTGGGCTGTCTGAGGGAGAGGGTTGACAGAGGGGCTGCTCCTTGGTGGAGGGTGCTCCAGGAAGCTGTACTTGGCTATGACATACATCTCCCGGTCAGTGAGCTTGACAGCGGCCTGCCCGGATTTCTTCAGGTGCAGCTTGCCATACCAGGTGTGCATGTGCTTTCACCATCCCATGCCTGCTTTCTCTTGGTGTCGTGATAGAGCCTGTGGCCCTTTCTCCACAGGTACTCGTTCTCCCTCAGCCATTCCAGCACCTCATCCTCATGGTCCTCAGAAATGGAGTACTGTTTCCTCACTCCCTTCTCCTTGCCTTGCCTCTTCCTCCCTCTGGCAGGGCCTTCAGGGCCTTCAGCAGCAGGACTTTGAGAGCCTTGGGGTTGGTCCATCACAGCAGCAGCAGCAGGAGAATCATCAGCAGCACCACCAGCAGCAGCAGCAGGAGAAGCATCAGCAGCACCACCAGCAGCAGGAGAAGCACCAGCAGCAGAAGCACCAGCAGCTTCAGAGTCAGCGCCAGGGGGTGGGATGGTGGTTCTGTCCTTCTTGCCAGGGCTGGCAGGAGTAAGCACAGGCTTTGTCTTCTTCCCTGACTGATGAACCATGGTGTTCTTTCAAGATGTCTCTGGCAGCAGGTCTTTCCTCTGAACGATGATGCAATTCATCCTCCCCGCATGCGCAGTGAATGCTTTGCATCGGCTATGCATCAGCTACACAACCGCTATGCATCCTATAGGTGTCCGTGATGCATCCGCGTCATTCGCTACGCATCCGCTCCTTCCGCTACGCGTCCGCTTCTCTATTCTCCCCCAGAAGCCCTGGAGATGTGTCATCAGCTTCCATCCACTAGGCTTCCTACGAACATCCGCTTACCATCCTCGCTACGTACTACCCACGTCCGTTCCTTTCTGTTTCTTTCCGTTCTTTTTATGCAAATTTGGGGCACTTTTGAGAGCGGATAACAACGGATGGAGCCACCCCCGAAATTTTGCTCGTCTGCTGTGTCCTTTTTGCATACGTTTTGCTTCCATCGGCCAATGTGACCTAGCCTTTACCTCATGAGGAAATGTATTCTACATACAACCATGAAGGAAATGTCCAGAAGTTAATACAAAAACAAAAAGGATAGAAGAATTCCTTTAGCCTTGGCAAGGAATGTAATATCAGGAAGAGCCTCATGTTGCCTCCTCCCTAACTCATTGGGTTCCCACAGTTCACATGTCTCTCATCCTGGTGATGATCTGAGGTCTTTAAAAACATGGTTGCTCTCCCAGGCCTTCAAAGTAGGATGATTGTGAAGCCCCTATTATAGCTCTGTATATTGGATATTATTGTCTGGATGCTTTTTGAATTTTTCTGTTTTGAACTATTAGTCACCAGATTTATATTCTGAAGCCAGGCAGTTTTCAAATCCAATCACTCAATCAATCATTCAGGCAATTTCAAGCTAATGGAAACTGATTTTGGTTCTGAAGATATGCTAAGTCCAGGACAAAGACTTGTGGATCCTTTAACATCTTCCTTTACAGTTAGGTTATTCCCAAATAAGGCCAAAACTTTAAGCTTCTCTGTGTCCCCACACACCAAAAGTTCTCATGGATTTTGATGTGAGGGCATATGTAGATATGGGGGAGCATAGGAGGTCTGTACCACATTCCTTTTTAGTTATTTGATACCAGAAATCTATAAATATCTATTCAGGACATATTTTCACAGATTCAGAAAGCCAGTGATTGAATGTGTCACTGAAAAATCTCAGTTTTCTTTTAGAAACTATCAGCCAGCAAAAGAATAATCACATATTGATGACATGGTGAGAGTAAACATTTGTCCTTCACTTGCTGCTAATCTTAGGGTATTTTTTTCTGTACATTTTTGTAGTCTCTTCTTTAAAATGCTAATGAAGCATTAAGAAGAGAATGTGGAGACCACTGATCTATTGCAGCCTCATGTTACCCATATTGCTTTATGATCTGAACAGCTAAATGGCCAAGTGCTCTAATATTCAATTAATGACTTGAAGGAATTCAGGGAAAGCAAAAGCCTAGGAAGCAGGTGGGTTTTGGGAGAAGGATTGTGCAAGATGTTGTTTCCATGATCTGCGTTAGCCCGGATGATTCACTCTGATGAAGGTTAATGAGGATAGTTCAAATGCTAGGATGTAATTAAATAGAAATAATTAAAGTAACTGACACTCTGGTAAGTAGCAAAAATCAAAGAGGAAAGCAAGCCTGAATCATTTCTTATTAAGACACAGAATGTAAATCTTTCCGATTTTCAAAACTATATGCAAAACTCTCAAATTACTGTCTAAAAATAGATTTCATCCCACCTTCATCGTTCTGGATCTGTGTACAAAAAAGAATAAAAAGTGATGAAAAATTAAAGAAAAACTTGCATGATGCAATTATTTTAATATATTTTCCAGGAGCCATAAGATATTCTGGCCAGTTCAATGGCACAATATCTTTATTCTCAATGATGATGGCTAGAATGATACATGTTCAACCTGGAATAACTGGGCTATGATTGTGATTGGACTATGATTTACCAGTTTGCCTATCATGATTTCCCACTTTGAAATGATAGCCAGGCTTGAAGACGGTCAATCTACCCTGAGTACTCTCAACCTGTCCATTGAAAATCATTCCAACCAGAGGTGATATTCAGCAGGTTCTGACCAGTTCTGGAGAACTAGTAGCAGAAATTTTGAGTAGTTCAGAGAACCGACAAATCACACTTCTGATTGCCCCTGCCCCCATCTCTTCTCTGCCTCCCAAGTCCCAGCTGATTGGCTGAGTCTTCTTTTGTTGCTCTGCACAGGAGAACGGAGCTGGAAAGCAGGTTAGTGGAGTGGAGAAAGAATGGGATTTTGCAGTATAACATTCCCCCAGGAGTGGGGTGGCGATGGAGATTTCACAATATCCTTCCCCTGTCACACCCACCATGCCACACCCACCATGCCATGCCCACAGAACCAGTAGTAAATTTTTTTGAATCCCACCACTAATTCCAACCATCTGTTTGATGCCAGTCTTTTGAGAATAAGGTGGCATGACTACATAAAAATAATGCTAATTGGTGCAATTCTTCAGAAAGTACAGGTAGTCCTCAACTTATGACCACAGTTCAGCCAACATTTATGTTGCTAAGTGAGAATTTGTTCTATGGGTTTTGCCTCATTTTACAACCTTTCTTGCCAGTTGTTAAGTAAATCACTGCAGTGGAAATGTTCGTAACCTGATTGTTAAATGAATCTGGCTTCCTTATTAACTTTGCTTGTCAGAAGGTTGCAAAAGGTGATCCTATGACCCTGGCATGGTACAACAGTCATTAGTATGAACCAGTTTCCAAGTATCTGAATTTTGATCATATGACCGGGGAAATGTTGCAAATGATTTGCAACTCTGAAAAATGGTCATAAGTCACTTGTTCCAAAGCCATTGCAACTTTGAATGGTCACTAAATGAACTGTTGTATGCTGAGGACTATCTGTATGCTTGTTCTTCCTAGAGAACAGAACCATTAGTTGTCTAAAGGCCAAAAACAGTTTGGATTTAACTATTCAGAAACTTCCGGAAACTGTACTTAAAATAGATGCAAAGCTCAAACCTTTCAGAAGTAGTTTGATTGCAGTTGTGCTGTTGCCAAAAAAAGAACTGCTCAATTCAGTTATGTGCTGTAAAGTGAATAACTAATGGCTGAACTATTTTTCAAATCTAAGAGATGATAAAAGTTGTCAAATCCAAAGTTACTTCATCCCATTGTTAGATTATCATTGGTCATTCTAAATCAGATCCATCCAGAGGTGGGATTCAATTTTTTTCACTACCGGTTCTGTGGGCGTGGCTTTATGGGTTTGGCAGGGGAAGGATACTGTAAAATCTCCAGTCAGAGGTGGTATTTGCCGGTTCTCCAAACTAATCAAAATTTCCACTACCGGTTCTCCAGAACTGGTCAGAACCTGCTGAATACCACCTCTAGATCCATCCTGGATGGCTTGTTGCAAACCTATGCCTGCATGAGAGACATACTTTTATGTTCTATATAAGGAAACTCTCACTTTATCACTTAATTATCTTCTAGACATCAAACACTTAAAAAAAAAAAAACAGTTAAAATGGGGCAAAGTACCCAGCTACAATTGTATTCTGGCACAGCTAATGGAAGACAAATAGATTGATGGGCTGGCAACATTGTTCTCTTACACAGACAATCCAGCTGACATCCCAGCTATAGTAATCTCCAATTTTTTTTTCCCAAAAAGGTAGCCAAAACAATAATGGCAAATACAGATCTATACAACTGTATAATATAATTTAAAAATGTATGTCCAGATGCCTGAACTGGAAGCTCCTACCCCCAATTTGAGAAAAAAAGAATGTAATTAAGAATGAACAGTCAACCCTGATTGTGCAGCGTTTAGCTAAAAAATGTGCAACAAAAATTTCCATATGTTCATTGCTTCAATGAACTTTAGGGCAGGCTGGATTCAAGAGTTCTACAATCAATGAACTGCTGTTTTAGAGTTGCATGACAACATATGCCTCAAAAAATAATATAGTCAGCCTGGGCAAATCTCTGATCTGATTTCAATAGCCAAGAGAGTCCAGCAAAGCTGCATTTTTGTTCCTTTCTTGGTTAGTATTTATATAAATTCCCTCATAAATTGACTTCAGGGGATCTATTTACATGTCCTCAAGCTGGCAAATAAACATCTTCCTATCTGGCTTCATGCTGTCATCTCATCATTAAGCCAGATCAACCTCAGGAGGATTCTTGTTCAACAGTTCTAAGAGACACAGATAATTATTAAGTATCACAAGACAAAAGTCACATTTCTTCCCCATAACACTATGATCTAGAGATGGCATACAGGACAATACAAGATATAGAACAAGTGAAATGCCTAAAATTTTCAGTCTTCAGAAGAAAAACAGCTTATGCTAATGATACTTCCTTGAGAAGAGTTGTGATAATAGTTGGAATCCATAGAAAAAAGGTTTTTTTTTTAATTTGAACTGCTATTTGGACTTTTTGCAGGGCAATCAGTCATTCAGTAATTATATGGGATGCACTTAGGCTTTTGCACAAGTACAAACTCCTTGAAAAATTCCTTCAAGGGAGGTTATTTTTTCAAGATCTTCTGCCTTTCAGTCCCCAAGTTACATGTTAAGGTCCCAGGTTATCACAAAATAAAATTAAAATGCTTCTAGATATTCTGCTGATTGATTTCTCTTGGAATTAACTGGAATGTTGCTGCTAAACCATTGAATAGTTTTAAAATTACCTTATGGAAGAGCACCTCAATTATATACCTAAGGATATCGTCCAAGTGTCTACTACCTAGGTAAAACTATCTAAAGCCCATGTCACACTGCACCAATGGATGGAAAGAGGATGTAAAATGGAGAGAAACACTTGCCATCCATTGGTTAACATGATTCATCCATTCTGTACTCACTGCCTCCGTTTTTCATCCTCTCTATCCGTCCAGCATCCGTCTATTGACATTTCATCTGCTCAAAAGGTTTAGAGCTGCTCAAAACTTTTGAGTGGAAAATGTATCCAATGCGTCCATTCTGCATCAGCTAGGCATACGGGGACATCCATTCTGCATTCGGTGTCATCCGTTACGCATCCGCTATATCCGCTATATCCGCTAGGCATCTGCTGCGCATCCGTGCAACTCAAATCTGCTCCAGCGGTAAACGGACGCAGGGAGGAAGCGGAATGGATGTGGAATGGATGCGCAGTGTTAGTAGCATGGACGGAGAAAGGATGAAAGCGGATGCAGCTCGCAAACACAGCATAAAATCAGAAAAAACGTTCGCAGAGGGGACCTATCCGCTCTCATCCGCTTCCATCCGCTAGGCTTCCATGGAGCAACCACTTTCCATCCGCCCTGCGTCCTCCCCCCGTCCGTTCCTTTCCGTGTTATCTGCTCTGGTTATGCAAATTTTTGCCCCTTTTGAGAGCGGATAACAACGGATGGAACATTTTTCTCATCCGCTGTGTCCTTTTTACAAACATTTTGCATCCGTCGGCCAGTGTGACAGGGCCTTAAGACTAGATAAGGCTAAAATAGTATTTGAAAAACATTTAATGCTTTAAAAGATTTTTAGAATATATTGACTCACATTCGCACAGATACACAAAGATTTTGAAAGTATCATTCTAAAAGCTTACCTGTAGACAGATATCTATTCTAAATATCAGTGGGCATTCACTAGATCCTGATCAAATATTCTACCATCTGCTCATTGAAAAGGCAAATTTCAGAGCAGAGTAGACTAGAGTAGAGTAGAATAGAATAGTATAGTATAGAATAGTATAGTATAGTATAGAATAGAATAGAATAGAATAGAATAGAATAGAATAGAATAGAAC
>BLBF01020131.1:0-21098 GCA_015471245.1 Laticauda colubrina | reverse complement strand
ACAGTTTGGGGAAAGTTCCAACTCTGATACCACTCTTCTGCAAGTTTTCTCCAGCCTTGTTCAGTGGTGGCGCACCTGAGGAGCTCCTCCATGTATTCTTCAATGATGGCCTGTGCCACTTCTCTGACTACTTTGCTGATGCTGTTGTGTGGCACCTTCCATGCATGCTGCATGTTTCTGTATGTGGCTCCAGAGGGCAGGTGCCACAGAGTCAGTACCACCTTCAGTCCAGGGTCCAGGTTGGCACGGAAGTTGGTGCTAGGCTTGGTCAACCTGGGTCTCGGACACTGTACAAGTTCGTCAAACATGGCTGGTGGCATCCTCATGAAGTGATGGAATGCACGAGGGTCTTCATTCCTCAGCTCCACTATCAACTGGTCATACAGTCCAAACTCCATTCTTCTCATGATCCATCCTCAGACCCACACAGCTCTTGGATGTCTCCTTCTTCTCCTTCTGTATAAAAGTTGAAACAGTCTGAACAGGTTTTGGTGATAAATGAGTGCAGCTATCATATGGACTGTTTCATTATCCATGGTGGAGAACAATTGATGATGTTGAAGACCAAGGGTGATGAGGTCTGTACACCACGGCTGCTGGACTCATACTGAGATCCAGATGATTTTCTCCCCCTATTTATAGAAAATATTGGTTGTCCGCTCAGTGTCCTTCTATATACTCTAGACATACTCCAGACATCCTAAATATACGAGATACATCCCAGATACAAATGTTTTGTCTGTTTTTAATCCTTTACATACGAGATACATACGCTTACATCCTTTCTATTTCTGTGCTACTAACGCTGTGTAGACGTTCCGTGTATCTTTTGTTTCCTCCCTCTTTCTGTTTTCAGCTGCAGCAGATGTGAGTTGTGGGGATGGCCAGAGGATGCCAAGAGGATACAGTGGACGTTACGGATGATAATGGATATAGAACATTTGTTGCCTGTATATGTTGTGGATGTGCATCATATACTGCGGAAAGTTCATCCATTCAAAAAGTTTTGTGCAGCTCAAAACTTTTTGCATGGATGAAATCACAGTGGATGGATGCTCAACGGATAGAGCGCATGAAACACGTATGCAGTGAATACATAATGGATGCATAGCGTTTTCCAATGGATGGCAAGCTTTTTAAAACATTTTACATCCTCTTTGCATCCATAAGTGCAGTGGGACCGGACTGATTTCGCTCTCTGGCTGCTTGCAGTGAGTTGTCCCTGGGCCAAATTGGCTGTGTTGAGTTGTCCTGTGATGACTTGGCAGTGGTGAGCTGGCAAAGGGGACTTCTTGATGGTGAGCTGGCTGTATGGACCAGGCCATCCAGAGTTGTCCCAGTCTGACTACAGAGTGGGATCATCTATTCCTATCATCCAAACGTGGCTGTTATCCATACTAGTGTGATGTAGCCTGTCAGTGCAGATAATATCTTTGGTTCTCTTATTTTTAACCAGCTGCAACTTTCCAAAAACACATCCAGATATAGTCTATAATTTCATTATTTCCTTTTTTTATAAAGTCTGGAATACCATTTGCCAAGATCCTTGATACAAAGGATGATTTTAGGTATATTTTCATTAGAACAACTTTTTTATTTAAATTCTTTAACATTATCTAAACTATTATCTAAACTATTATCTAAACTAAATATTATCTAAACTATTAGTAAGCAAAAGCTTTCGAGTTTGAATTTCAGTACTTGAAACTCTTCATTTCAATAAACTATTACAAGTTAAAAACAGCTGAACTAATCTTCTCATAAATAGGCTTTAATTTGATATTTAGCCACATATTTCCATCTCAAATCAGAACTTAAAAATTCCAGGACAGTGTTTCTCAAACTTTTGTTCACCACAGATCTCATTTAAATACCTTTTGTGGCCATGTACCATGGCCATGTACCTTTAAGACTTAAGATTTAAATCATAAAATTTCTTCAAGCCTTTGTGGAGCTCCTGTGATGACATCATGGCTCCCCAGGAGTCTGCGGATCACAGGTTGAGAAACACTGTTCTAGAATGTTTGGAATAGTTTCAAAACACCCACTAATGAATGAGGCTATAACCATCCATTGCAAATTCATTTGTTTTCATGTTGGAAACCTGTGAAATTAAAATGGCTTATACATCCCCCCCAGGCTTATTAATTTTCCAATAATATGCTGCATTCTTTTCTTTAATTTCATAGGTACATACTGTAAGAGTTTGCCAAGAAACATGGAGCATAAACTTCAGAGTACTATATGATATATACAAAAACATTTTGGTGGCCTATATGACCCTGCTTGCATTACCTTGGGAATTATGGTCTATTCTTATTGCATACTTCAGTGAATTTTTAACACTTCAAATGAATTAGCATGTTGTATTCTGATTATATCCATATTATTCTCTATGATAAGATCATGTTTTTAGTTATTTAAAAACAATGTTTGGCTTATATCCATTGGATCAGGCATTCAATAAGTGGAAAAATGTAGGTGGCAGTTCCTCATATGATAAATGTATGACATATGTTAGCAATTAATCAAACTACAGTCACCTCTAATTAATAGCAAAGCTGAGACCAAAATGTAGCAGAAGCAAATGATATATGAATTGAGTCTATAGTATTTAGAGAAGAGAAAAAAGTATTCTAAGTTGTGCTGTCTTAACAGCTGTCAGTATGGAAGCAGGTGTAAGTGAAACTGCTTTATGTAAGTTCTCAAAATGTTTACAAACATGCGGAATGTTTAGAGGTAAATTGAATATATTAAAGCAATTGGAACCATCTATTACATTTTTAAAATATTTCTTAAGCCCATGTCACACTGGCCAACGGATGCAAAAAGGACACAGCGGACGAGCAAAATGTTCCATCCGTTGTTATCCGCTCTCAAAAGGGGCAAAAATTTGCATAACCGGAGCGGATAACACGGATGCGGGGAGGACGCAGGGTGGATACAAAGTGGATGCGGAACGGAAGCCCAGTGGATGGAAGCGGATGAGAGTGGATGGCGCATCTGCAAGGCTTCTGGGGGGCCTCAGCAAATCAGATGCGGAACGGAAAGAGCAGATGCAGAACGGACGCCGAGCGGATGAAGTGGATGCACAGCGGATGCACAGCGAAAGAAGCGGATGCAGAGTGGAAGCCTAACGGATGCACAGCGGAAGCGGAATGGATGCCGAGCGTTAATTGCACATGCAGGGGGGGATGCATTGCGTAAGCCATGCGGATATAAAGGGAAGCAGCTCGCACATGGCCAGCATTCCGAGGAAAGACCTGCTGCCTGGACACTTCGAGTTCCTTGCCTGCCCTGCCTGCATGCCTGCCTGCCAGCCTTCCTGCCAGCCTACCTGCCAGGCTTCCTGCCAGGCTTCCTGCCAGGCTTCCTGCCAGCCTACCTGCCAGGCTTCCTGCCAGCCTACCTGCCAGCCTACCTGCCAGGCTTCCTGCAAGCCTTCGTGCTTGCCTGCCAGCCTTCATGCCTGGCTTCCTGCCAGCCTTCCTGCCAGCCTTCCTGCCATCCTTGGTGCCTGCCAGCCTCTCTGCCAGCCAGCAACCCCACAACCATGGGGAGGAAGCGAAAGCCTCAGCAGCCTGCCGCCATCCCTGGCAAGAGGGACAGGGCCAACCTCCCGCCCCCTGCCCCTGACTCTGCTTCTGCTGGGGCTTCTGCTGAAGCTGCTCCTGGCAGTGGTGCTTCTTCTGGTGCTTACTCTGTTGAAGCTGCTCCTGGTCCTGCTCGTGCTCCTGGACTTGCTCGTCCTGCTCGTGCTCCTGGTCTTGCTCGTCCTGCTTGTCCTGCTTGTGTTCCTGGTCCTGCTTGTGCTCCTGGACTTGCTGGCCCTGCTGGTGCTTACTCTCATGCTGCTGATCCTGGTCCTGCTGATCCTGCTGCTTCTGATCCTGTTGGTGCTGCTGCTGCTGCTGCTGCTGCTGATGATGATGATACTGCTTGTTAGGGATAACATTGTTTACCCTAACTGGTTTAGGTGAAATAATAACTATGAATCATAGTTAGTGTATGTTAAAGTGTCTGCAGCTTTAACTGTGAAATAGCAATTAAGGGAGTGGTTATGAAAACAATATAAAAGTAGCAAGTCTACAGCTTGCTTGCTCTGGCTTTGATGATCCCTGATTACTGCTTGGAATCAAGACTGCATTGCTCGAATGGGAGAGACAACAAAGGACTGATTTGTAAGTGAACTGACATAGGATATTCTACATGGACTTTGCTAACTGAATATCCCTGAATGGACTGACTACATGATACATGACTATTGGACTGTTATTTGACTATGCTATTAACTTATAATGGAATAAACTATATTCTTGATAGCACAAGCGTATCTGTTATTTTTACTGTATGTTAATAAACATACAAGCTTAGCTCACTCATTTATCTGTGTGCCTATCTGACTAACGCTGCACATTCTGTTTAGCTTGTCTACCTAACCCTGGTTGGGGAACCCAGGCTTAACACTGCTGCTACTGCTGCTGCTGCTGCTGCTGATGATGATGATGCTGATTATGATCCTGCTGGTGAGGATGATGATGATGATTATGATGATGATGATGATCCTGCTGGTGCTGCTGCTGCTGGCGGTGGTGTGGAGGAGCAGCCCCTACTACCTGGGAGCCCCTCTGCTGAGGGCCCATCTGGTCCTGCCAAAGGGAGGAAGAGGCATATGCGGCAACAGGAGAGGAGGCAATACTATATTGAGGAGGCGCACAAGGATGAGGTGCTGGAGTGGCTGAGAGAGAACGACTATCTGTGGCGGAAGGGACACCGGCTGTACAGGGACACCAAAAGGAAGCAGGCTGCTTGGAGAGACAGGGTGGAGAGTATGGGTTACACTTCGGAGGTGCTCCTCGGCTGGTGGAAGCACATGCACACCTGGTACGGGAAGCTGCACCTGAAGAAATCTGGCCAGGCCACGGTTAAGCTGACAGACAGAGAGACCTATGTCATGGCCAGGTGCAACTTCCTGGAGGGTGAGGTCTGCCACCGAGGTGCACCAGCAGCCCCTCTCACGACCTTCTCTCTCCGGCAGCCTGCTGAGAGCCAGTCCTCTTCTGGCCGAGAGTCAGTCCCTGTCTCCAGGCAGGTTTCTGTGGAGCGTGCCACGGCAGAGAACCCACGGACAGGTGTGGTAAGCGTGGTAGAGTGCGTGGAGGACTCCCTGGTGCGGTGGGAGAAAGAAGACATTGAGACCACCACCGTCGTACCCGCATCCACCCCCTCCCAGCTCCACCTCGGCAGAAAGGCAGAGAGCTGGACAGCAGGAGGGGCAGAGCCACACTGTCCTGCTGGAGATCAGGGACACCATCCGCACCAGCATAGATCTCCTCTCTCAGCTGGTCCACACCGACTCCTCCTCCTCCAACCGCAAGCCCTTCCACACCTATGTCAACCAGACCCTCAAGGAAATGGCAGATCCACAGTACCAGGTGGTGAAGGACCGGATCACCGAGCTGCTACACAACCCTACAGACCGAGAGGAACCTGCTCCCACCCAGTCCAGGTGTACTCCTCCACCCCAGGTGATGTCCCTCCCATTCCAAGGCTCTCCACAGGCCCTCACCTACCAGGGCTACGGCTACCAGGAGGTCCAGTAGCACAGGCAGCAGCCCTTCCCAGTCCAGGCACAGAGTGATCGGGCGACACCGTTGCCACCTGTTCCACTGATGCCACCGAAGCCACCCACGACAATGATGCCACCGACGACAGCGATGCCACCCATGCCAATGATGTCCCCCACGACAGTCCTCACCCAGCTGCAGAGCAGTCAGCCCCACTACACTGCTCCTTCCTCCACCCCACAGCCAAGCCCGGTCTCAGTACATCTGTCATCAGTACTGGGACTGACACCCCATGGCATGGAGGAAGGACCTCTCAGCATCACAGGGCTGAGCCAGCTGTCTCACACTTTCCTCAACACACTGTCCCCTGTTGTCCTCTCGGGGCCAGGCACTCCAGCACCACCCACCACCACAGCACCTGGACCCTTCACCCCTGAGACTGGGCACACCTCTGAGTGACTGATAAGAGTGCCAGAGACTGGGTAGCTTGCTACCTGTGGACTTTATTTGGACACTTGACTTGGGTCATTTTTCTGTCACAGCTTATTGTTCAATAAAGTTTATCTTTGATTCACACACTTGCTTCATTTCTTTTTTTCAATAAAGTCTTGGTGGAAACTTTTAGAAATGGTTTAAGTGATTGCATGCATGTGGGATGGGTTAAGATAACAGTGGGGTGGGCAGAGATACCTGTGGAATGAGCAGGGATACCTTTGGGATGGCTAATAGCTGTGGGATAGATAAACCTCCAGTGAAAGCATAGTGGGACTGTATGGTCTACCCTCCCAGGTGCCACACCTATGGCCCTTTTTTATCAATAACAATGTTAGCATTGATCCACACATGTCAACACAAACACAACTCTTTATTAAATGCCCTGTTCATTGTAGGCCCACCCAACATACATGGCCCAATCTCATCCGTGTGATGAGACAGGCTGAAGGAAGCATCCATTAAGCATCTATCATCCTGTCTTGCCACTCCACTGCTCCAGCTGGGGAGGTGCACCAGTGTTTCAGGAGGTTGCGCTGCTTCTTCCCTTCCTGTGAGGCTCTGTTGGGGCCTTGCACATCCTGAGTGTCGATCAGGTTTCGCCCTTGCCTCCATTCCCCAGGCTCCATGTCCCCATTGCCTTGTTGACGGTCCACAAGCCTGTTCTGCAAGACTGGGTAGCGGGTGTGCATGAGATTGTGCAGGATGCAGCAAGCTTCCATGATCCTCCTCACGGTCTCTGGGCGATGCTGTATGGTGGTGAGAAGTACCTGGAACCTGTTGGTCAGGATGCCAAAGGTGTTCTCCACCACCCGCCTTGCCCTGGACAGCCTGTAGTTGAAGATCCTCTCTTCACTGGTGAGGAGTCTGGAGGTGTAGGGCTTCATGAGGTAGGTTCTGAGGGAGAAGGCGTCATCCCCCATGATGAAGTAGGGCACATCTTGCGTGTCGTTGGGCAGGGGGTCATAACACAGTCCTTTTGGCAGCTACCATCCTTCTGCAACAGTGCGAAGCCATCTACAGGCTCTGTGAACTCTTCTACAGTAAGAAAAAGAGGCGGCCAAGAAGTGTCTGGGTCCGAAAATGGATCGGGAGAAGAGCAGAGTACGGACTGTACAACAAGCTGATGGTGGAGCTCAGGAACGAAGACACTTGTGTGTTCCAGAACTTCATGAGGATGCCTCCAGCCATGTTTAACAAAGTTGTGGAGCGGCTGACACTCAGGTTGACCAAGACAAACACCAACTTCCGGCCCTGCCGGGACCCTGGGCTCAAGGTGGCACTCAGGGGCCGCCTACAGGAGCATGCAGTACGGCTAGAGGGTGCCACACAACACCATCAGCATTGTGGTCAGAGAAGTGGTGCAGGCCATCATTGAAGAATATCTGGAGGAGCTCCTCCATTGCCCCTCCACTGAAGAAGGATGGAAGAAAGTTGCAGAGCAGTGGTATCAGAAGTGGAACTTCCCCCATACCGTTGGAGCCATAGTTGGGAAGCACGTGTTCTGCAAAGCTCCAGCCAAGTTGAGGTCCACTTATTTCAACTACAAGGGCTTCTTCAGTATCGTCCTCTTCGCCATGGTCGATGCTGACTGCAAGTTCATGTACATCAATGCTTCAGGCAATGGGTCAGCTTCAGATGCCCAGGTTTACAACACCAGTGACCTCAAGGAGGGGCTGGAACGCAATCTCATCATGGGATTCCCAGATCCAGACCCCCTGCCCAATGACACCCAAGATGTGCCCTACTTCATCGTGGGGGATGACGCCTTCTCCCTCAGAACCTACCTCATGAAGCCCTACACTTCCAGATTCCTCACCCGTGAAGAGAGGATCTTCAACTACAGGCTGTCCAGGGCAAGATGGGCGGTGGAGAACGCCTTTGGCATCCGGGCCAACAAGTTCCAGGTACTTCTCACCACCATGCAGCATCGCCGAGAGACCATGAGGATCGTGGAAGCTTTCTGCATCCTGAAAAATCTCATGTGCACCTGCTATCCAGTGTTGCAGAACAGGCTTGTGGACCTCCAACAAGGCAATGGGGACATGGAGCCTGGTGAATGGAGGCAAGGGCGAAACCTTATAGACACTGAGGATGTGCAAGGCCCCAACAGAGCCTCATGTGAAGGGAAGAAGCAGCGCTCCTCGGTGTCGGATCTCACCCTCCAAGGAGCTACACTTGGCCATCACGTATGTCTCTCGTTCCGTCAGCTTGACCGTTGTCTGGCCAGATTTCTTGAGATGCAGCTTCCTGTACCAGGTGTGCATGTGCTTCCACCAGCCGAGGAACACCTCCAAAGTGTAGCCCAGTCTCACCGCCTTCTCTCTCCAAGCAGCCTGCTTCCTCTTGGTGTCTCGATAGAGCCTGTGTCCCTTCCGCCAAAGATATTCATTCTCCCTCAGCCACTCCAGCACCTTCTCCTCATGTTCCTCTTCTATGGTGTATTGCCTCTTCTCCAGTTCACACGTCTGCCTCTTCCTTCCTTTGGCAGGGCCATATAGACCCTCATCAGTGGGCCTTCGAGGTTGTAGGGGCTGCTCCTCCACACCAGCAGCAGCAGCAGCAGCAGCAACAACAGTAGCAGCAAAAGCAGGACCAGCATCATCAGCAGGATCAGCAGCACCAGCAGCACCAGCAGGACCAGGAGCATCAGCAGGACCAGCAGGACCAGCAGGACCAGGAGCAGTGCCAGCAAAGTAAGCATCAGCAGGACCAGCAAGACCAGGAGCAGCGCCAGCAGAGTAAGCACCAGCAGAAGCATGAGCACCAGGAGCAGCGCCATCAGAGTAAGCACCAGCAGAAGCCCCAGCACCAGGAGCAGTGCCAGCAGAGTAAGCACCAGCAGAAGCCCCAGCACCAGAAGTTCGAGCCCAGGCAGCAGAAGCCCCAGCAGAAGCAGAGTCAGGGCCAGGGGGTGGGAGAATGGCCCTGTCCCTCTTGCCAGGGCTGGCAGCAGATGGCAGAGGCTTCCGTTTCTTCCCCATGGTTGTTGGGTTGCTGGCTGGCTGGCTGGCTGGCTGACAAGCTGTGTCTGGAAGCAGGTCTTTCCTCTGAATGGTGACCTGCTTGGGAGCTGCTTCCCTTTATATTCCATGGGGCTGACGCAATGCATCCTCCCCACATGCGCAGTGAACGCTAGGCATCTGCTAGGCATCTGCTAGGCTTCCGCTAGGCATCCACTCTGCATCCGCTTCATCCACTCGGCATCTGCTCTGCATCCGCTCTTTCCGTTCCATGTCCACTTTGCTGTGCTCCCCCGGAAGCCTTGCGGATGTGCCATCCACTCCCATCCGCTAGGCTTCCATGGAGCATCTACTTTCCATCCGCCCTATGTCCTCCCCCTGTCCGTTCCTTTCCATGTTGTCTGCTCTGGTTATGCAAATTCGGGGCACTTTCGAGAGCGGATAACAATAGATGGAACATTTTTCTCGTCCGCTGTGTCCTTTTTACAAACGTTTTTCATCCGTCGGGCAGTATGACAGGGCCTTAATCAGGTTACTGCATGTAGTTTCTAGCTTCTAGTATGTCTTCATAAAGAATTCACATATTCTTTTGTTGCAGCCCTTCTATTTTGACTCAAGTTTCTCCTTTCTTTACTGTCTCAATTTCTCCCCAAAGATCAACTCTTGACACTAGCAAAAGATAATCTTTTCCACATTTGTAACTTTTTATTATCCTTGTATTCTTTAATTTTTGGTTTCTAGCATAATATTTTTTTCAATTTTTTTAAAATTTCTTTTGCTGCATGTATGTATGAATAGATTTATGCTTAAACCATATATAAAGCCAAGTTTCATGGTTTTATATTGATTTCAGACTCACTGTCTTTGTTAAGTATATAATAACATTAGAATATTTTAGCTATTTTATTTTTACTCTCTTTTTTTAACAATCCATCAAAGTAATTGTCTGGATTGGAACATCACTTTTTCATGAGATGGGAGGCAGGAAAAGCATTCTTCTCAGCAATGAACTCGTGTAAAGCCATAATATATCTTCATGAAAGTAGGTATACAGTACATGAGCAGAATGAAAGAATAATAGATGAGATATATTTCTTCAATGTAACATTAACATCAATGTATGGTCCAGTCCCAAGTAATACATTTATTCTTAAAAGTTTAAACCACCATTATACATGTGTAAATTTGCTAACAGCATTTTAATTAGTTGAATACAATTTTGAGTTTTTTACACTACATTTTTGTTCTCTCACTGAGCAAGAGAGTAACAAAACCAAACAATTTTAGCCTATGGAAGGTGCCTGAGGAATTTAAAGAGAAATCCCTAAAATTTCCCCCTCCTAAAAGAGAAGTAAATATTTGACTAAACTTATAATGAAACAGGGAGAAATGAGAATACCTCCTTATTTTGAAAAAAGTTAAAAAATTTGGAACCAAATAGAGTGTGTTCTAGGATACTGAAGCAACTATCTATAGTCTGGCCATACTTTATCTTTGAGCAATCCTGAATAATTGAAACAAATACCCAATATTCAAAAATGGAGGAAAGGCAGATCCCAAAAATTAAATACCAATCAGTTTGATACCTGGGAGGATCTTAAATATAGATAAGATTCTAAAAAAATGCAGTAATTAATTAAAATCATCATGAATTTATCAATAACAAATATTGCTATACCAAACACCTACTTTTTTTGATTGAGTAATTTATTTAGTAAATTATGGGAATGCTGTAAATAGAATATACCTTGACTTCAGCAAAGCATACCTACCATAAAGTACAGTATGATACATTGATCAGGAATGCAGTTAAGGGTACAGCATGACAATCAAGTTGATAAATTATACTTGAAAACCATATTAAAAATCTCAATGATTTCTGGGTTGTCTGACTTTCAATATTTTCATTAGATTTTGATAAAAAGGAAAAATTATTTTCAGATTGCAAATCATACAAAATTGGAGAGGATAGTTAATATTCTTGAAGGCAGAAATATTATCTCTTTGAGGTATGCACGTTCAAGAAGCAGGAATAGCAAGGATTCCAGGATTGCTTTTCATAGTTGGAGAGTAAAAGAAGAAGAATCTTGAAAGGCTGTAACAGGTTTGTTTGTCTATCTTAAATGAAATAAATTCAACATGGCGTTATTTCGAATTTATTTCTCCTATTTTCCTCTTTCTCAGGATTGAACAATCTTTTCCTAAAGTCTCTTTTTAATTGTTCATTCAATCATTCTTTCATCTCCCATTCCCAAGGTCAAGCCTACATTCCTTTGCATAAAATGGTTTTTGTAGCTTGGAGACACCAGTTAAAAGTAACACAATCAAATCTAATAGTTTTGCTCTTTGCACAAATTTGCACTTTGCAGATGTCTTCATTTAGGAAATTAAAAATCAAATGCACAGATCTAGAACATTGAATTGGTAGTATTGATATAGTTGAATTATGTATAGAATAGACAGTTTCAAAAGAATGAGAACCAGCAGTGAAATATTATGCAAAGAAAACAAATAAATCTTTACAATTTGGAAAAGTATAATTTCCAAACTCACTGAAACTAATATTCTAATCTATTCAGCTGTGGTAAATATTATGTCCAGTTCTGGCTGGATTCAGAAAAAAACTGGGTCATTTGGGAGCAGGGGGGAAAAAGATAGTCAGGAGAATAGAAATTAAAATAATTGAAGAGAGACTGAAAGAGATACAGCATTTAGCCTTAAGAAAAGATGACTGTGAGAGAAACTGATAGCACTCTTCAAATACCAGAAAAAAATGTCCTAGGGAAGAAATCCTGTTCTCTCTTGTTTCACAATGCAGGACACAGAATAATGGATTTAAATTACAAGAACACAAATTCCACTTTAATATTGATGAGAAAAAAACCTCCCTAACAGAGCGAGACTATCATCCATCTCCTTTAATGTCGATTCTTGCAGTGAACAGGGAATTGGACTCAATGGCCTAATGGCCACTTCTCCCAACTTTTATTATTTTATGATTATATGTTTTTCTGCAGTAAAACTGGTAAAAGCTTAAGAAACAACAGTGAAGATGAAGATTTTTGGATGAGAAATCCTTTACTTAAAGTGCTCGTGTCTGTTTATGTTCCTGGTTGACAACATTCTGGTCTACGTATTCAGCAAGTGCACCCTGTAGTTGCCTTTGAAGAATAAATCAAAGAATAGTAGTAAATAGTTACCTGATAAGAAAGGATGTTTTATTGGTTACATAAAGGAGTTCTTAAGGTAGAAGCTAACATTGAAAACAACTTACCATAAGGAAGATTGTCAAATAAAGAATGAAGGTTAATTGACAACAGTAATAGCAAGAATTAAGAAACAGACAGTATTCTTCACCATTGGAACCAAGAAACAGTGTTCAGGTTTTCAAAGATGTAAACTTTGAATCTTCAAATCAAGAAAAAAGAAAGAAACAGGCAGGATGCTAAATCCCTCAGAAATACATATGGCTCTCATTCTCCAAATTTCTTAAAGTCCTTTAAGATCTGATTGTGTTCCAGGCCTGGGATTAGAGGGCTTGTGGAAACCCTGTTATGTTTTGTTTTGCTTTTTAATATTTTTTTTCTCCAGGAATTTTGTAACATTTTGTTATATTTTAAATTGTGTTTTAAATATGGTTGATATTTTATAAGCCACCCGGTCTTATCTGAATTGAATGGACTTCACAAATCGAACAAACACAAATCAAATCAATAACTAATTTCCAAATCTCTGGAACTAATCATTACATTCTATTCAGTTTTGATCACACAAAGGAAAGAATTGTGGTGGTTGGTGTCTTGTTACTTTTTAAAAAACTGTATGCTATTTGGACTCATTGGTTTATGATATGAACTATCTGCTACAAATAAATATAAAGGATATCTCAGGACTAACTTTCAAGATTTATGAAGCCCACAGACAGATAACTCTTCCATCTAATTTATGTGGAAATAAATTATACTTCAAGGAATATGGATGCTGAAGGAAGCTCAAGATGATGGAAGGATGTGGTGGTATTGATCTTGAGTGATTTTCCCTGCAATCTAAAACGATTGGAGTAGGAGAGATGAATATTGCAAATGAATGTCTGATTAGGCAACTGATGATGATGGAAGATATTAGATTCCTGGAACACTAGTCTTAATTATCAGAGTAATGGACTGCTTGTATGAGACAGGCTGAAGCATGGCAAATTTGATCAGAAGATTTTAAAATGTAATCCTTTTGGGCTTGAAGATAAGAACTCTGAAGGAAGAACTTCACATAAATACTTGAGCACTGTGGAAGGAAAAGAGAGTGATGCTATTAATAAAATGTATGACCATCATACCTACTAATAGAGTACCAGAGACAAATACATTGAGCTTGAACTCTTAGTCGAGGGAAGAAATAAGATTCAGTAGATATAATGGAGACCTTGTGAGATACTTTCTGTGATTGGAACTGAGCAATTAAAGATGCAATTTGTTCAAAAGAAGCACACATAATTGAAAAGAATTAGTTGCTATGTTAAAAGTATCTAAGCTTGTTCAGTAATCCAATTTAATTTGCCAATATTATAGACCAGTGTTCCTCTACCTTAGCAACTTTAAGTTGCATGGATTTAAGATGTATAGCTGGGCAATTCTGCACGTTGAAGTCCACAGACCTTAAAGTTTCTAAGGTTGAGAAAAACTGCTGTAGAGTGTATCTGGGTTCAAATATGTGGAGGGATAAAGACAAAAACTGCTGTGGGCATCTAATATGAGCTGTATTAGAGATAAAATATGATTACTGCATTCCAAAAGATCTGTCAAAGAAACATGAAGTGATAAATGATGGGGGATTTTGATAACCCTAACATCAGTTGAGAGACAAATTCTGCTTAGCACGGTCCTACCAAAAAATTCATAACATGCTAACATTTTTTTTTCAGAGAACAGAGGACACTCTTAATAGTCTAGAACAGCAAAAAATAGTTGTTCTAGACTATTAATTGATACTAATTACTTGGGGCATGTAGTCAAGGAAGTGAAAATAGCAAGCACATGATAACATATTTGTATTTCCAGGAAACCAACTTATGTGTAGTCAAATACTTTTCTTTGGTGTTTGAAATATAAAAAAAAATGAATGGAGTGGGTTTTAATAAACCCAGAAAAATGATAAGGAGGATTCATTAGAAAAACAAACTTATAGAAAGGGAAGCTTAAGGTAGATGGAAATTCATTAAAAAAGCAAATTCACAATAATAAGCACAATTGAAAATAATTTTAATGACGAAAAATGATGGAAAACAGGAGATGAAACCAATGTGAATTTTTACAAAGCTTTATACCTGAAAATGAAAAAAGAGCACATATAGAAAATGAAAATAGAAACAGGTCACTAAAATGATTACAGTCATGAAGTCTGAAACTAGAGAAAAGCTGAACTTTAGAATGAGATGTGGTTGGACAAAGATTAAAATTGTTTAAAATAAAAGGAACAATAAAGTCACTGCTTGATGAAATAGATCAAAAGCTAGCATATAATGAAGAAAAAGCGAGGCACTTAATTCCTATTTTTGTCAAGCCACTTTAATGAATGACTGTTCCACCAGATAACTGAAAAGTACAGAATAAATTATAGGACTGAGATGAGATTAATAGAAACATGACAATGAAATATATATTTACTTCAAATGAATGTAATGCCCAGGTGAAACACAATATTCCAGTGTGGATATGCTTTCAGCCTGATCATGGTATAACACAGTAGGTATGAAATATGAGTCAGCTTTGCAGTCACAAAAGCAAACAGCAAAAGTTATGTTACATCAACAGTGGAAATATAGTTTTATAGTACGTAAATCATACTTACCTACAGTATTGGGCATCACACTTTTAAGAAGATTCAGACAAACTGAAACAGGTTTGGAAAAAAGCAATGAGAATGATCAAGGAACCAGAAATTAAATCCTGCAAAAAAAGAGTGAAAGAATTGGGAATGTTTAATCTTGGAGAGAATATATTCAGGACAATATTTAATAGAAATCTTCAAATAATGTATCTGAAAGGGTACAGACAAGGGTGAAAACTTGTTCTCCATTTTTCCAAAATTCAAGACAGATATATGAATGTAATGTGAACTTAACTCACAGATTGTAGCTGAATATTAAAACCAATAAGTACAGTTTGATAGGACAATTATTCTGAGAAATGGTGAATGTTCAAATGTAATCTACTCTTGTATTTGATCTGTTCAAGTGGAATCTAGTCCTGTACTTTGGCTGAAAATATTCCTTTCTACTGTTCTCGTAAGTTTACTGTGATATGTACACATTGTGTAAAATTGAATGGAAGGACTCAACTTATTGCATTTGTACATTATTAATATGCAAACTTGATAATAATCTGGTTTAAAATTATATAGATAAATATAAAACCATGGTACGGGGATGATGGAATACTTCAGGAGCGAATTCTGTAAATTCTTTTGTATTATTGACTTGTTACTACAAGACAAAAGTGAGGAAGGCATGAAATGGCATTTATTTTCCTATTTTCCCTCCATGTGTTTGTCTCTCTGTATGTGTCTCTCTCTCTCTGTGTGCATTTTAAATTAAAACAATTCCCACTCACTGAAATCAAAAAGAAAGACTCCTACTGCTATGTTCAAGCTCTATGTTGATATTACCTATAGAACCACAGCAGGAAAGCAATGAGTTCACCCTATTCATATACCTAGGTTTACCCATTCTGATCAATGGTGGAATTCAAATTTTTTTATTGCCAGTTCTTTGGGCATGACTTGGTGGGCATGGCAGAGGAAGGATACTGTAAAATCTCCATTCCCACTGCACTCCAGGGGAAGGATACTGTAAAATCCTCATTCCCTCCCCACATCACTAACCTGCTTTCCAGCTCTGTTCTCCTTTGCAAGGCAACAAAAGAAGACCCAGCCGATCAATTGGGACTTGGGAGGCAGAGAATAGATGGGGGCAGAGCCAGTCAGGTGGTATTTGCCAGTTTCTGAACTATTCAAATATCTTGCTACCGGTTCTCCAGAACTGGTCAGAACCTGCTGAATACCACCTCTGATTCTGATGCCCAAACTGGTGTCAATAAAAATCATTCTGTACACATAATGCAAGGATCTGGCATGGATTTTCCCCCTTTGAGATTGGAACTTTATTATTCTTAGGATCTTGGTATTTTCTCAGCATTCCAATCCTGAGATACAAATATTTTCCATTATAGTTAACTTTGCTAGGAACGAGAGATTTATCTTTCCATTTTTATGGGCAATATCTTAAAGTGGCATATTTAAAAAATAAATAAAAAATTAATGATCTGCAAGGAATATTTGCCAGTCATGTTCCAAGAGAATAGATGTTGAGCTTAGTTTTTAAAACATGCATGCTAGCCAAGAAATGTTATTTTCATCTTCACTTAATTTAAAAAAAAAACAGTACACCAAACAGTTTGTTTGTTTGCTTATTGCAAAATATAAACCACTTTTCTGATGCTTTTAAATAATCTCATAATTCTTCAAGGAATCCCTGTAGATTTTATTGTGCTAATTGTTGCTGACTATAGGGGGCGGTACTCATCTCCATTTCAAGGCCACTGAGCCAGTGCTGTCTGAAGATGTTTTCATGGAAATGTGGCCAGCATGACATCACTGAGTGTTGTTACCTTCCCAATGAAGTGGTACATATATATCTCCTTGCTTTCAAACTGCTACCGGTAGGTTGGCAGGAGCTTGGCCGAGAATGGGAACTCACCCCACTACACAGGAACTCAAACCTTGGCTGTCCAGCCAACAAACCTTGTGTCTTAACCACTGAGCTATCACCTTTAAGGCAATAGTCCCAATTGCTTACGACTAAAGCATTTCCCCCCATGTTCAAATGCAAGCTTTTATGTTCAGAAAACTTACACTTACAATCTAAGAAAATACAAATATTAAATATTACATTTCAGTTCACATATTAGTTTGGAAAGTGCAAATTGAACAAATTTCTCCCATCTTTGTTCCAGGTATATAAATTCCAGTTGGTTGCTCCAAGATGAGAGTAATTAGAGAAGCCCATCTTTATCTCTGTGTCTTATCTAACAGTATGAATAACTCTACTTCTAATTCAGGCAGCTTCATGATTCACCGCTAAAGGCTTTGAAAGAAAGTTCTTGCTAAGAAAACCTCACAATAACATCATTAATCCATGAGGAATTTCCTCATCTGGGACATCTGTTCAAGGAATGTCACAAACAAATGTACAGTCAATTCATAACCTGCTCTCAATTCACAACTTTATAGAAAGCAGAAGCCACATTATTAAAACTTTATGATCTGAAAAAAATATAACCAAATGCATTGTGCTTCTCTTGTTAATGCAGCTCTACATAAATAACTCTCTCTTTGTAAACTTATTAATGTTTGAATATTGTTTGGGCTGTGGATCTGAATATACTTTGACATACGATCAGCCTTTTCCAGTACACATTATATTTTTCTTATGAAAAATACATAAATAATGATATTTTTCTCATACAATCTTTTGTTATCATACTGACTTCATATAAGTTATGCAAAAGAGCAAGCAGATGCAGACAGAGTTTATATATTGCAACATATTTCTCTGCTGCTGAATTCTCATCTCCCAAAGCTCAGTTACCATTATTTGGAACAAGGAAGGTTGGAGAGCCAATCATGAACATTTCACTTTGTCCCAACTAAAATAAATGCTAACATATTTAGGGGAATAGAAGCTATGTGAATATCTGTGTTCCAGAAATCTTGCAGTTAGTATTTTCACTTTCAACCATACTTTACAGAATTTTGAGGGAAACAATTGTGTGTGTGTGTGTGTGTGTGTGTGTGTGTGTGTATCTTTTTGTATCTGTATTTGTATTTTTTTTTTGCAGGGACTGATTATGACTTTTGCATTTGGATATAAATTAATGATTCCCCCCCCCCCCGAGATTGAACTTTATGAAGAAACATGATCAAATATTGCCCCAAAAGGCCCCGAACAATCAAATGAAAAGTTGAAATAATGCACTAAAAGTCTGGTGTCAGCAGAAAAAATATTGTGTCTTGAGAGCAAACACAACCCCAGTTTATTTGAAAGAAAAAAGATTGATTTAGAAAAGGGATGGGTGAGACCAATGATTACAATGAACTTCAGCCATTTATTAAATAGTTCACTTTAATAAGATAATATATATTAATAACACTGGGATCCTGCTGGAGATAAAAAAAAAGATCTGGGGAAATTATTCAAAATACTGTATTTAGAGATGGACTTCTGAGGCATGCAAGAATACAGTATTCTTTAGGAATACAGAACAAACTAAGGTTTATGTGTTCAAAAATTGTGTAATGAGTAATGGTTGGTTAAATGGAACAGATTCACCATATTCATTATATTGAGTTCTAAGATCCTACAGGATAAAGAGCAAGGAAAATAATTTACTAGTAGCATGTTGTGTAGGATCCTCCCAATACTGTTCTGCTGTCACTACCTTCTATTCTACTTCACATGACCAATTATGAGGAATGATAAGATCTTCAATTAGAATCTGGATGTCTGCCTAAGCCAGTTCTTGTGGTAGTTAAAATAAGCAGTATTCCAGGAATGTTGGAATCTGTTGTGAAAATGTTGGTAGAAAGATTTTACGCCAATTATTGTGCAAGGTGAATATTGGATATGACACATCATCATCATCATTAGGTGCTCTGTAGAGCACATTGAACAGCAAGAGTTTTCCAGCAGTTTTGATCACTCACAGCATCTTCAAAATTCATATGTATTATTAAGAACATTGGTATTTTATTATGCACTGTCCACACACACTTCTTTAAACCTTGCCTGATTTTTTTTATTTTTCTAGATTCCAATTCATGAAAAGAGAGAGGAAGTTATGTTGCCATCCTGTTGCCAAAGGTTATTTCCTTACTCAGGGAAAAAGAGAAGAACGAAAATATGCAATGTGATGCAAACTCTAAGGAAAACAGCAAGCATGTTCACAGTATACATGAAAGACCTTCAGAACATCAGTGATTATGGCAGGGAGATTTCTTGCGTCCATTTTTGCTACACTTATATTTACCACACATAATGGAACATGTAATAGGATTCTTTGGTATTCAGGGTATTTTAGCAACATCCTTAGCTAAAAATAATCTTTCTGCTACATTTCAAGATATTCTTATTGGTAAAATTAAATTATTTTTGAGTGCCACGGTCAACTAATAAGCAGTGTTTTGGAGCTCAATGCAACAGTTTGTGAGTATGGGTATCTTGGGGGAAAAAAAACATCTGATATTCTTCCACCCAGGGATAATGGGAGGACCCACCAAAATATCCTAACAAAGAACATGTTGGCTGCAAGAATCTCCTGCAATTTATTTCATAGCTGAGAGAAGAAAAGGGAAAATGCCTACATTTAATTTTCTATATCAAGGCCTAAAAAATGCCTGTATCAATATCTGGCCAGTGGTTTTACTTTTTTCCCCTCTGTCATCTTAGAGTCAATAGGGGGTGTTCTGCTCCAGAATGATTGACATTTGCAGTCAAGAAACAGCAGAGCACACACGGAAGTCATAAACAACTGGAGATCAAAGACAGGAGGTCATATGCAAGGACCTATGGAAAATTTGGAGCCAAGACATAAATCAAGATCATAAACAGATCATCAGGAACAAGAATTTATGACTGTCAAGTTTCAGCAATGTGACATAGTCCCTGAGACATATTTATAACTAGCACTTCTCTAGCCCATCCAGTGTATTGTAATGCATATAATTCTGGAAAGTTCCTCCCTTCCCCCACTTAAATTGGATCCTATGGTTTTTCTTCTGCCATCAGTATGGACACATATCACTCTAGAAAAAGGAACTTTCTAGGATTCTATTTTTGGATGATTCAAAGACAGCCTAGTATTTTTCTTAGTTATTCTTAGACTGCATACTGTCTTGAGTGCCCTCTTCTTAAGCACTTATCACACAAATAGACTTGCAAGACCTTTGAAAGAAAATTGCTTCTAAAATGGCCCTTTCCTTCTCCAAGATCGGAGTGTAAAGTTCTGCAGGCCTGCAGTGTTTGCTTATTACGTACTAACATTTTTTTTTATAGCACACCAATCTTTGTGGACTCTGTTCAATTGACATGAAAATATATACAACAATCAATAAAAAGTCCAGTTGCTGCATGCAATCACCGTTAAGAGCCAAAGCCCATTGAAACTCGGCCTTCCAAAGTAAGAGAGATGTCATGGCAAATGCACCTCCAGAAGAAAAGAATTCTGGAGATTAAGAGCTAAACCAAAGAAGGTTTAAGATCCCGTGTATCTCATATTGGTACTGCACCTTCAACAAGCTCTGTCTAGTTCAGGGGTGTCCAACCTTGGCAGCAATATGACTTGTAGACAAACTCACAAGGTTCTGGGGAATGCTGGCTGGGGAATATTGGAGCTGTCCACAAATCTTAAAGTTGTCAAGACTGGTCTAATGTTCAGATTAGATGGACAGAATATGATCCAATTGAAAATATGGCATAATATACTTTTCTCCTGTGTTTCTCCTCTTCTATCAACTGTTTTATCCATCGCAACTTTTCTACCAGCATTTTTTTCACCACCACTATAACAGTTATACTGCTTAAAGGTCCTGCCTTTATATTTGAGACATAGAAATAGCATTATCTATTGGGCTGACAGTATGCCTGGATTTTCTCTGGTATAATTGAGCTCCCAACATTTCACCTAGATTCATTTTGGCATGTTACAGAGTTGGATTTTTCCATAAAACTTTTCAGAAAAATGTACAATATGCTGTTCAGAGAAACCATATAAAAACAAACAAAAATCATTGCCTTCCTGGGATTTTCTTAACAAAGACTTTGATAGTACTGGTTAAAACAGCAATTGTGAAAAACCCTTCTTAATGCACTTGCATATTTTTCCATTGAACTGTGTAGGAAAAAAATATCCATATAATAATAATAATGACTGTTTTAAATTATATGCCCTTCAGCGTAACTGTATCCAGCTTTAATGGATTCTCTCTCTCTCTCTCTCTCTCTCTCTCTCTCTCTCTCTCTCTCTCT
>BLBF01020129.1:0-31069 GCA_015471245.1 Laticauda colubrina | reverse complement strand
CATAACATCATAAAACCTATAGTGACATGGATAACCAAGAAACTAATTGATCCAACTAATGGATCAGCCACAAAATTGACTCAATTACAATGATAATGAAAGACTTGAAGCAGCAGGTTGGATAAAATTTACATGTTATCAATAATGATAAGCACTGACTTGATCCATCATCATCATCAATTATTCTCAGGAGTTCTCTTCAACATCAAATTTGAAAAGCAGCCATACTCTTTCTATCCTGTTTCTTTAAAGTCCAACTTTAGCTTCTGTTATAGAAAAACTAATGTCTGCACACTTTTGATCTGTGCAGTATAGATATATCACAACATATGAATATATTTTCCAAAATTTGCCTTGTTTCTCTGCAAAGTGCTGTCCTGGGATATAGTTCCTGATTACCAATTCCTCTATTGTTGATGATTGATTGTAAAAAGCAGAAACTTCCACCACCTCATTAACTTTATTGTTAGTTGTGGACCTGTGCCAAACTACTAAGTCAGTAGTTTGCCACAGGTCATCCCTATACTTAAATAAAGTTTCATTTTTCCACTGTGATCATTGATTTTCATTACAAGAATTTGCAATTCATTTTTATGGGAATCCTATAGTTGGCGCAATTGAAGGTCCTTCTATAATCATTTAAAATATATGTTGATTTGGTTCTTTTGGCATTCTTTGTCTTTTGCAGTTAATGAACAGATATCAACAATAATCTGTCTTGTATCTTGGCCTTTTTTTAAACCCAGTTTAAACATTTGGCATCTTTTTCATGTCGAGCTCTAATCTATGGATAATCCTAATCACTATTTTGACAAGATATGAAATTAATGTACAATGGTTTGAATACTGTTAAGTCCTTTTTTGGTACTGACATGTAAATTGCTTGGTGTGTCATTCTCCAGATTTGCTGGTATAGTATGATGAGACCTTTTAGAGATTTTACCTCTCCTGTCTGCCATATTTTTATTGATATTTTATCAATTCCTGTAGCCTCCCAGTTTGTAATAATCTCATTTTTATTTTTGGTAAATTGTATTAACAATGAAAAAATATTTGGAGTGGAAGAAATTGATGGCATTTTTCTGCTTCATTTTGATTTACGAAACTATACAAGTAATCCTCAACTTACAACCATTAGTTTAGTGACTGTTCGAAGTTACAATGGACAGAAAAAAGTGACTTTTATACAGTCCTTATATTTACAACTCTTACAGCATCCCCACAGTCAGATGATCAAATTTCAGAAACTTGGTCATCAGCATGCATTAAAACAGTTACCTTTTCCCAGGGTCATGTGATTGCCATTTGTGATCTTCTCAGTAGTTCTCAACAAGCAGTGTCAATGTGGAAGCCTGGATTTGCTTAATGATTGCATGATCTTCTTAACTGCAATGATTTGCTTAATGCCCTTGGCAAGAAGGTCATAAAACTGGGTGCACCTCATTTAACAACCTGCTTGCTTAGCAACAGGAATTCTGATCCCAATTGTGGTCATCAATTGAGGATTACCTGTATATACAAACATGTTTTCCTCAAAGTTTCCAATGTTTGAATTTCAGTGTCCAGCTACATATGTTGCTTTTGCATTCTGTTGATTTAATATTCAGCTTGATCATAAAATCCATTATCCCCCTCTTCTTCGGTATCAGTTACTTAGAGCATAAACATGGATAGTCATAATGGTAAGTTTAATTGATATTATTTAATTGCTGATTCCATTGTACTCAACTACTATTCTTGCTACATACTTTTTGACTACCAAAGCAGGTCATTCTTCCCTTGTATTTTGTGTCCTGAATAGAAAATAGTGTGATCTTTTGATCAATCCCAGTCCATTTCAATTAGCTGATGTCAATGATGTCAATGTGTAGTCAATTATTTCATTCTTCATTGCCCAGAATGTTCCCTTGTTCATATTTCTTAAATCTCTTGTTTCCATTTTAATTCTGTTTTTGTAGATTTCATTTTTTTGTGTCAGCATGGCAACATCAGCAACCAGACAGTCCAAAAACTGTAATCTAGTTATGTTATAAACACCATTCAACATACTCTGTCACTATATTGTCAGCCACTTAGCCAGTTTAGCTGTGTGTTTTTTCTGCTAAATACAGAAGTGGTTTACCATTTTCTTCACTGACACAGTATGACATGCACCTTTGCCATTGTCATTTAAGTTAGCATGCATCTCTGACATTTGCATATAACACTGTGCCCAATATAAGTGCCTATTCTCTTTAACTGAACAGATGGGTGACCATCGTGTCTTGGTTGACCCTGATGAGATTAAAACACTTCTAGTGTTCTTTTCTCACCTCTACTGGGAGCGTCTTCTTCAATAGTGAGTGCAGTAGCATAGTTGATGTCACTACAGATATTCTTCAACTTATAAACATTCATTCAGTGACTGTTCAGTTATATGGTGTTGAAAAAATGAACTGATATCCTATCCTGCCATGCAGGATGGCAAGTATGATCCAGATCCACACAGCTCTGGAGTTGCTTGCCAAACCCTGACAAGCCTCGGCCACCCCAGCCTGCCCCAGCAAGCATTCATTCATTCACTTGGCTGCCTTCTCTAACCAGCCTCACGTGGGTTTGCCAGCCAGTCCAGCAGGTGCAAGCAAGCATTTGTTCATTGTTGTGCTGTTTTTGGAATGCCTTGAAAAATACTGTATGGATTTCTGAAGGCAGCATTATCTTCATAAAGCTGTGCTGTCTTTGAAACAAGACATTCTGAAGACGGTGCAACTCTCCTGACAGCAGTGTCTTCAGAAAGAAGAGGGGAAAAAATAGAAAGGAAGATGGTTCTAAAAAGGAGACAGCAAAAGGTGAAAGTTTGGTGTGGAGAACTGAGAGAGAATGCAGCTGGGTGAACAAATATTTGATGGCACTTGCTGGAGTGGGCTGGGGGAGCTGAAGCTTCCTGAGGCCAGAATGGGATAACTTACCACAGCCAACTTGCCTCAGGCAACTCTTCATGACCAACTCACCATGGAACAACTTACCACAAGATGAAAAATAATAATAATATAGTAATAGTAATATTATTATTTAATAATATAAAATATTGTAATTTTTGTCATTTAAATTTCATTTTGTTCCTCCTTTGGCATCCTTTCTTTAATTATTCTATTGCACATTTCCTTTGATATCAGTGTAACTCTTGTCCCTCAGCAAGTTGTCGCAACGCAAATTGTCCGTGGAGAGTTATCCCACAGTGAGTTGTCCTAAACTCTCCTGAGGAATGGCAAGTAGCCCCAGAGCCATGTTGTTCTAGGGCTGCTTTCTGCTCTGAAAAGCATGGTATAGGATGACCAAAAAGGTGTAGATGAAGAGAGATACATGATTTGGGGGGAGACAGAAGTTGTGGCACATCTTACTTAGAAACTTGGGACTGGGAGGGACCAAGCCTGCAATGGCTTGGGTTGATGTGGTACTTGCTTAATGACTTCCAATTCTTGATTACAATGGGGAGTGCAAAGATTGCCATCATAAGTTACTGTGGTCACATAGTGTACTGTATCAACTTACAACACCATCTGTAATGCCACATTTTAAAATATATGGCTCCCTGAACAATAGATTTGCAGCTAATTCTAGTTTTTATGTTTGGTATTTTCACTACTTTCTTTATTTCTAGAATTGGAATTTTTTTGCTTCCACTTAGATTAATATAGATTAGATTAGTACAGATAAGGCAAAACCTGGCTCAAAATACAGTAATTGTGAGAGGGACCTTGGAGACCTAATAGATGATCATTTAAACATTGGTCAGTAGTGTGTAGCAGTAGCTAAAAAAGCTAATACAATCCTTAGTTGTATGAACAGAGGCATAGAATCAAAAGTACATGAACTATTAGTACCACTTTATAAAGCCTTAGTAAGACCACACCTGGAATACTTCATCCAGTTTTGGTCAGTGCAAAGAAGAACAACTAAGATGATTAAAAGCCTGGAGACTAAAATATATGAAGAACGGTTGCAGGATTTGGGTTTGGCTAGTCTAGAGAAAAGAAGGACTAGTGGGGACATGATAGCAGTATTCCAGTATCTGAGAGGCTGCCACACAGAGGAAGAGGTCAATTTATTTTTCCAAAGCACCAGAGGGCAGGACAAGAAACAATGGATAGAAACTAATCAAGGAGAGAAGCAATCTGGAATTAAGGAGAAACTTCCTCACTGGAGGTTTTTAAGAAGAAACTTGACAGTCACTTGTCTAAAATGGTATAGGATTTCCTGTTTGAGCAGGGGGTGGACTAGAAGACCTCCAAGGTCCCTTCCAGTAATATTCTGATTGAAACATGGTTCACCATGTTCCTTTCTTCTCTCTTCCAGTTTCAACTGTAGCAAAATTTACCACCATTGTTATACAGACAGACTTAGAGTGTATATGGATTTTATAATTGGTAAAATGCATGAACACCTTTCATTTTAAAGCATCTGTCAGATTTCTGCTCATCACTTCATTTGAGGTGATGTACACTTAAAAGATAAAAAGAAACTGAACAGTAATAAGACATGCAAACAAAGCAAAATAGAAATAACTCTAAAACCAATCATTTTCCTCCCATCTGTTATTTGATAGTCAATATAATTTGAATATTTCCCAATGTAGAAAAGTTTAATACAGTGTGATAGAATTATACAAATAGATTGTTACACCAAAACATATTAATGACCTTAATTGTGTCATTTAGAATTAAAATTTCACTTGGAAATTTCACATGTAAATTCCATCTAAGAGGAAATGAAATTGATTATTTGGGGATGATTGAAAGCAATCTGGTAACATGTCTGACCATATAATGTATGTCCATCACAAACTCTGTATAAAGCCCATGTCACACTGAACCAACGGATGCAAAGAGGATGTAAAACGGACAAAAAACCTTGCCATCCGTTTGAAAATGCGATGTACTCACTGCCTCCGTTTGGCTTCCTCTCTATCCGTCCAGCATCCGTTTATTGATGTTTTATCCGCTCAGAAAGTTTTGGGCTGCCAAAAACTTTTGCGTTGAAAATGTAACCAATTCGTCCATTCTGCATCCGCTACGCATCCGTTACGCATCCGCTATATCCGCCAGGCATCCGCTACGCATCCGCGCAACTCCCATCCGCTCGGACACAGGGAGGAAGCGGAACGGACGCAGAACAGATGCAGAACAGATGCAGAACAGATGCCAAGTGGAAACAAAGCATTTAAAACGGAAAAAACGTTCTCAGAGGGAACCTATCTCGGATATTAAGGATGTCTGCAGGATGCCTAGAGGATGCCTAGAGGATGCAAAGGGACACCTACACTGCCTATAAAAAGGGGGAGCAACTCACCTGCCTCTCACTTTCAGAATAGCAGCCAAGCTGTGCAGACCTCTGCAGCCTTCATCTGACTCTTCCTCTTCCACAGCATCCAGTCATGTCCACCGTGGATTGTGACAAAGTCCTTTCGGCAGCCACCATCCTTCTGCAACAGTGCGAAACCATCTACAGGCTCTGTGAACTCTTCTACAGGAAGAAAAGGAGGCACCCAAAAAAAGTCTGGGTCCAAAGATGGTTCGCCAGAAGAGCAGAGGATGGACTGTACAACAAGCTGATGGTGGAGCTCAGGAGCGAAGACACTCGGGTGTTCCAGAACTTCATGAGGATGCCTCCAGCCATGTTTGACGAAGTTGTGCAGCGCCTGACACCCAGGTTGACCAAGACAAACACCAACTTCCCACCCAGCCTGGAACTCACTCTGCGCCACCTGGCCTCAGGGACCACATACAGGAGCATGCAGTATGGCTGGAGGGTGCCACCCAGCACCATCAGCTTTGTTGTCAGAGAAGTGGTGCAGGCCATCATCGAAGAATACAAGGAGGAGCTCCTCCAGTGCCCCTCCACTCAAGAAGGATGGAAGAAAGTTGCAGAGCAGTGATATCAGAAGTGGAACTTTCCCCACACCGTTGGAGCCATCGATGGCAAGCACATGGCCTGCAAAGCGCCAGCCAAGTCAGGCTTCACTTATCACAACTACAAGGGCTTCTTCAGCATCATCCTCTTTGCCATGGTCGATGCTGACTACAAGTTCATGTACATCGATGCTTCAGGCAACGGGTCATGTTCAGATGCCCAGGTATACAACGCCAGTCACCTCAAGGAGGGGCTGGAAAGCAACCTCATGGTGGGCTTCCCAGATCCAGACCCACTGCCCAACGACAAGCAAGATGTGCCCAACTTCATCGTGGGGGATGACGCCTTCTCCCTCACAACCTACCTCATAAAGCCCTACACCTCCAAATACCTCACCCGTGAAGAGAGGATCTTCAACTGCAGGCTGTTCAGGGCAAGACGGGTGGTGGAGAACACCTTTGGCATCCTGGCCAACAGGTTCCAGGTACTTCTCACCAACATGCAGCATAGCCCAGAGACCATGAGGAGGATCGTGGAAGTTTGCTGCATCCTGCACAATCTCATGCGCACCCGCTACCCAGTCTTGCAGAATAGGCTTGTAGACCGTTAACAAGGCAATGGGGATATGGAGGCTGGGGAATGGAGGCAAGGGAGAAACCTGATCGACACTCAGGATGTGCAAGGCCCCAACAGAGCCTCACGTGAGGCGAAGAAGCAGCGCAACCCCCTGAAACACTGGTGCAAACTCCCCAGCTGGAGCAGTGGAGTGGCAAGATAGGATGGTAAATGCTTAATGGATGCTTCCTTCAGCCTGTCTCATCACACGGATGAGATTGGGTAATGTATGTTCGGTTGGCCTACAATAAACAGGGCATTTAATAAAGAGTTGTAAATTTATGTTGACATGTGTGGATGATTGATTATATCGTTATTGATAATAAAGGGCCATAGGTGTGGCACCTGGGATGATGGACCATACAGTCCCACTATGCTTGCACTGGAGGTTTATCTATCCCACTGCTATCCTAACCCATCCCACAGCTATTACCCATCCCACAGGTATCCTAACCCATTCCAAAGCTATCCTTACCCATCCCACAAGCAAGCAAAGGCTTAAACCATTTCTAAAAGTTTCCAGCAAGACTTTATTAAAAAAAAGAAATGAAGCAAGTGTGTGAATCAAAAATAGACTTTATTAACAACAAGCTATAAGACAAAAATGAGTCTCTGGAACTCCTCTTGGTCGCTCAGTCTCAGGGGTGAAGGGTGCAGGTGCTGTGGAGGTGGCTGGTGCTGGAATGCTTGTCATCAGCTCCTCCAGAAGCAGAAGCAGCAGAAGCCCCAGCCCCAGAAGAGCGAGTCCATGCTGCAGAAGCCCCAGCAGAAACAGAGTGAGGGCTTGGGGGTGGGATGGTAGCCCTGTCCTTCTTGCAAGGGCTGGCAGCAGATGGCTGAGGCTTGCTGTGCTTCCGCATGGTTGTGGGGTTGCTGGCTGGCAGGGAGGCTGGCAGGAACCAAGGCTGGCAGCAAGGCTGGCAGCAAGGCTGGCAGCAAGGCTGGCAGCAAGGCTGGCAGCAAGGCTGGCAGGCAGACATGCAGGCAGGACAGGCAAGGCAGTCGATGTGTCTGGAAGCAGGTCTTTCCTCTGAATGGCGACCTGCTTCTTAGCTGCTTCCGTTATATCCACGGGGCTGACGCAATGCATCCTCCCCGCATGCACAATTAACTCTCAGCATCTGCTAGGCTTCTGCTGTGCATCTGCTGTGCATCCGCTTCATCCGCTCGGCGTCCATTCTGCATCCGCTGTATCCGTTCCGCGTCCGCTTTGCTGAGGTCCCCCGGAAGCCTAGCAGACGTGCCATCCGCTCCCATCTGCTTCCATCCGCTGGGCTTCCATTCCACATCTGCTTTGCATCCACCCTGCGTCCTCCCCCCGTCCGTGTTATCCGCTCCAGTTATGCAAATTTGCCCCTTTTGAGAGCGGATAACAACGGATGGAACATTTTGCTCATCCGCTGTGTCCTTTTTGCATCCGTTGGGCAGTATGACATGGGCTGAAGCTAGATGGGTTTTCATGTCTTCTAAACAGTGTTTATAAGCACAAACCATGGTTTAGCTCATAGACACTTAGTAAGCTCAATGTATAAATCCTGACCAACTATAGTCAACTAATGGCTTAATTGCATGTGCCTCAGCCTTCCCAATCCTCCCTTGCAGGTTGATGGAAATAATATCATCATAAAAAACCCTACTTTGATTTTCATTTAAGGGTGTTTGTAATCTTGGAGTTTCTTGAACTGGGCTGGAATCATTTTTCGCAGCATAGCACTTTCTAAATTCTCCCTTCTTTGTTAAATGCATGGCAACAAGTGAATGTGCCATTTAGGGCTCATTCTATATTCTTAAGGCCCGGTCCCACTGCACTTACGGATGCAAACAGGATGTAAAACATTAAAAAAAGCTTGCCATCCATTGAAAAATGCTATGCATCCGTTGTGTACTCACTGCATATTTGTTTCATATGCTCTATCCCTTGAGCATCCGTCCACTGAGATTTCATCCGTGCAAGAAGTTTTGAGCTGCACAAAACTTTGTGAGCAGATGAACTTTCCGCTGTGTATGATGTGCATCCACGACATATATGGGCAACAAACATTCTATGTCCATTATCATCCGTTAAACGTCCGCTGTATCCTCTCTGCATCCTCTGGCCATCCCCTCAACTCACATCCACTGCAGCTGAAAATGAAAAGAGGGAGGAAACGAAAGGTACACGGAACGTCTACACAGTGTTAGTAGCACGGAAATAGAAAGGATGTAAGCATATGCATCTCGTATATAAAGGATTAAAAATGGACAAAATGTTTGTATCTGGGATGTATCTCATATATTTAGGATGTCTGAAGTATGTCTGGAGTATGTAGAAGAACACCTAGTGGACCGATATTTCCTATAAAAAGGGAGAGAAAATCATCTGGATCTCAGTATGAGTCCAGCAGTCATGGTATACAGACCTTTTCACCCTTGGTCTTGGTTTTCAACATCATCAATTGTTCTCCACCATGGATGATGACACAGTCTGTATGATAGCTGTGCTCATTCATCACCAGAACCAAAACCTGTTCAGACTGTTTCAACTTTTATACAGAAGGAGAAGAAGGAGACATCCAAGAGCTGTGTGGGTCCGAGGATGGATCGTGAAAAGAATGGAGTTTGGACTGTATGACCAGTTGATGGTGGAGCTGAGGAATGAAGACCCTCGTGCATTCCATCACTTCATGAGGATGCCTCCAGCCATGTTTGACGAACATGTACAGCGTCTGAGACCCAGGCTGACCAAGCCTAGCACCAACTTGGTCATGCCAACCTGGACCCTGGACTGAAGGTGGCACTGACTCTGCGGCAACTGGCCTCTGGAACCACATACAGAAACATGCAGTATGCGTGGAGGATGCCACACAACAGCATCAGCAAAGTGGTCAAAGAAGTGGTGCAGGCCATCATCAAAGAATACGTGGAGGAAAAGGCGGAGCTACGTCTCGGTGTTACAGCTGCGATCTCGGGGCTCTGAGATCTCAGCTGATATTTTTGCCTCTGGTCGGTTCTAACGGACCTAAACCGTCCCGTAGAGACGGGGATTGTGAAGGGCATAGTCCCAGGATCCCAGAGACATCGCAAAATCTCTGGTTTGATCCGGGAGAAGCCCTTTTGCTGGAAGCAGAAAGACAGCCTCTAAAGCTGCTGAAGTCGGGACAACTCCGGAAAGAAAGGGATTTAAATGAGCGTGTATCGGTTGGGTGAGAAATTCTTTTGCATTATAAATTGATTAAGACTTGAAAGGACATCCTGAACAAAGAAGAAATCTGTGGCTTTATTTTTCTTTTGACTGAACCTGGGTTGAGCGGCGTTTAAGTGATGTCAAATTGAGACTTGGATTATTATTTTTTTCTTATTTTCTTTGAGGACTTTAAGGTGACTTTGTAGGTAACCGGATTGAATTTTCTCTTATATATATTTTTATTTTTCACTTGATTTTTATTTTTTATCTTTTTAACTTTCATTTTAGGATAGAGGCTCCCTTTGACTATCTTTTTCTTCTGTTTGAGTTCTTTATAAACATTTTTTCTTCTGGCTGGGGGGGGAAAGAGTATTTAGAGATGCTGTAACACTGCCATCTAGAGGCTTGAAAATATTTTATTTGAATTGGGGAGAAAAGCACTTCTTTTCAAGGACATTTTAATGTGATAAGATAGAGGGAGAATACAGTAAAATATTATTACAGGTGCTCTCTTGGACTCTTATCAATATCTCAACATTTGAGGTTTGGCTTTGAAGCTGCTGGAGAAGACAGTCATAATAAGAGCCTTGGATAAAGAAATAAAGTGCAGTGTACAGTGCATATATATATATATATATACTTTTGAAACACCTACTTGCCAGCCTTTTTGGTTAATTTTAATTCTAGCATTTTTGCTTTTTATTTCAAAGGGAAAGCCTCAGAGTTTTTTCTTTTTTCTTCTCTTTCTTTGCTTCTTCCATCTATTTTAATTGGATTAGGGTCTAGAAGAACCTGAAGACCTTTCTTTTTCCTTTTTCCTTTTTTCTTTTTTGGCTTTGGGCTTTTAATATTGGATTTTCTCTTTTTCTTTTTGATTTTTTGGACTATATTTGGTTACTATACCAGCTGGATTTAAAGTCAAAGAGAGCTTGAAGACTTGGAAATATTAAAATGAGCAGGAAGCCAAAATCATTCGGCGTTTTTGCTTCTACCTCTGCTTCCCCACCACTTGAAGGACAACTTTCAATTCAGACAACGTTGAAGCAAGATAAGGAACAAGAAAAAGTAAATTTACAGATGATTATGCAAGGAATTCAAGATATTAAGATAAAAATAGATACCATGGACAAAAAAATAGAGAAATCTGATGAAAATTTTAAACAAATGATGGGAAAATATGAGGAGAGATTCCAAAAAATTGAGGAAGAAGGAAAACAAAGAGATGAGAAGATTGGAAATATTGACACTAGATTAACAGTGATAGAACAAGAAAAAAATGGGATGTTGAGGTGGGAGATGGAAAGATCAGAATTTTATCTTAGATTTCAAAATATAGAAGAGGAAAAAGGAGAAAACTTGGCTGTGATAATGATAGAAATGTTGGCAGATCTTCTGGAAATTACTGAGGAAAAAATGATGGACGGAGTAGATGAGATATACCGAGTTTATACAAGATATGCGATGAGAAATAAACTACCAAAGGAAGTACATATTAGATTTACTAAAAAATCCATCAGAACACAAATACTACAAGTGGCAAGAGAAAAAGTATTGAAATATAAAAGCAAAGAGATTGTAGTTTTAAAACAAATACCTAGAAGAGTGAGAGAGATGAGAAGAAAATATCGATTTTTGACCAAAATGCTACTGGAAAATGAAGTGAACTACAGATGGCTGATACCAGAAGGACTAATTTTTACGTGGCAAGAGCAGAGACATAGAATTGACTCGATTGAAAAAGCAGAATTTTTTTATGCAGAATTTTTTGGAAGAAAAAAAGAGGAGGCAGAGAAAGAGATCTCATTAATTGAGCTTCTGGAGGAACAACCGGAGACTGAAAAAGAGAAAGGAGTTGTAGGTGGACAGGTAGACAGTAAAGAACAACGTGAAGTGAGAGCTACGAGAGTTGTTAGACCTAAATATAAAGCATAATCATGGAAGAAAAAAAACTGATTACAATGAATATAAATGGACTTAACTCAGCTGTTAAAAGAAGGAAAACTTTTCACAAATTAGAGAAATTAAAATTTGATATAATTTGCTTACAAGAAGTTCATATTAAAAAGCAACATGAGCAATTGTTAGTACAGCCAAAATTAGGGAAAATATTTACTTCTTTGATTCAATGTAAGAAAAGAGGAGTGGTTCTCTATATTAAAGAAGATATTCCAGCAAAACTGATCTACACGGATGAAGATGGAAGAGTATTAATGGTGGAAATAATGGATAATAATAAAAAAATACTCTTGATTGCAATTTATGCTCCGAATGATAAACAAGAAGAGTTTTATAAAAAACTACATATGGAAATAATTAGACTGGACTATGTTAACATAATCATGATGGGAGACTTTAATGGAATTGTGGACAATAAATTGGACTATATAACAACAACAACAAAACAAAATAGAAAGATTCTCCCTAAATCTTTTTTTAAAATGACAGATGAATTAACCTTAAAAGATATTTGGAGGGAAAGAAATGTTAAAACTAAACAATATACTTTTTATTCTAATAGACATTTATCATGGTCCAGGTTAGATATGATTTGGATCTCAACAGAATTAATATCTACTATTCAAGAAACAAATATTGAAATAAGTACTTGGGCAGATCATAGTCCAATGACAATTAAATGGAAGGGACAAAAAAAAAGATTGAGATGGACATTAAACAATACCATTTTAAAGGAGAAAGATTTTATACAATGGATGGAGAAGGAATTGGTCTTTTTTTTTAAAGAAAATAAAAAAGAAGATACCTCAATACAGAATGTTTGGGATACAATGAAGGCATATGTAAGAGGTTTGATAATAGACTATACAAGAAAAAAGAATATTAGGAAAAGACAAACCTCTAAGGCCTTGGAAGATGAATATATAAGACTTGAAAAAGAATTACAGAAAATACCACAGAAAAAAGATATTAAACTGAAACTGGATGTAATTAAGCATAAAATGGAATTAATAGAGAAAGAAGAACTGGCACAGAAAATTAGAAATTCTAAACAGAATTATTTTGAAGATGCAAATAAACCAGGTAGATGGTTAGCATATAAACTGAGAAAGGAGAAGGAATCAAGAAAAATATTGAAACTAATAAATGATCAAGGTCAAGTTTGTTGTGGTAATAAGGAGAAAAAGGAAATTATTCGAGATTATTATGGACAACTATATAAACAAGAGAATATTGATGAGAAAAAAATTAAACAGTATTTACAGAATGCTAACTTACCGAAGATACCTAAAGAGACTGAAGAAATGTTAGAAAGCAATATAACAATGATGGAACTAAATGAAGCATTTAAAAGACAAAATAATGGGAAAGCACCAGGTCCAGATGGGCTTCCGGCAGAATTCTATAAAAAATTTCAAGAATCATTGAACACTCCATTGTTAGAAATTATGAATGAAGTTATGTTAAAAAAGATGACACCCAAAACATGGTCAGAGGCTTATATTACACTTATTTTAAAGGAAGAGGCTGACCCGTTGCAAATTAAGAACTATAGACCTATTTCCTTATTGAATGCAGATTATAAAATCTTTGCTTCAATCTTAGCAGAAAGACTGAAAAAATATTTAAATAATTTTATCCATCCAGATCAAAATGGATTTCTACCAAAGAGACAAATTAGAGACAACATGAGAGTAATTTTGGATACCTTGGAATATTATGAGGCTCATCCTGAAAAACAAATGGCTTTGATATTCCTAGATGCTCAAAAAGCATTTGACAACGTGAACTGGAGATTTATGTTATTATTATTGGAACAGATGGGCTTTGCCAGAAAATTTATTCAAGCAATAGAAGCCATATATAATAAACAGACAGCAAAGGTAATGATGGAGGGAGAATTTACAGATCTTATTAATATAAGAAGAGGTACAAGACAAGGATGTCCCCTATCTCCTTTGTTATTCGTATTGACTTTGGAAGTGTTGAATAGAAATATTAGAGATGACAAAAATATAAAAGGAATGAAAATTAAAAAGGAAGAATTTAAACTACAAGCTTTTGCTGACGATTTAGCTTTTATTCTGGAAGACCCGTTAGAAACCGCTCCAAAGTTATTGGAAAAGGTAGAGACATATGGTGAGATGGCTGGCTTGAAAATAAATAAAGATAAAACAAAGATTTTGACAAAAAACATGTTATTGAGACAAAGAGAAGAACTGACAGATCTTTTGAAAATTCAAATTACAAACAAGGTTAAGTATCTGGGGATATATTTGACAGCAAGATGTAGCACATTAAAAGAGAATAATTATATTAAACTTAAACAACAGATAATTACAGATTTGAAGAAATGGGAAAATTTACAATTGTCATTAATAGGGAGAATTTCAACAATTAAGATGAATATTTTACCTAGAATTTTATTTCTCTTTCAAACAATACCAATTAGACTTGGAAAAGACTATTTTGAAGATTTAAATAAAACTATGTTGAAGTTTATATGGCAAGGTAAAAAAGCGAGAATAAAGTTAAAACTTTTGCAAGATGCTAGAAATAGAGGAGGTTTTGGCCTGCCTAATTGGGAATTGTATTATCAAGCTGCAAGTTTGATGTGGGTCAAAGAATGGATAACATTAAGAAAACATAGATTGTTGACATTAGAAGGACATGACTTACTGTTGGGTTGGCATGCTTTTTTATGGTACAAGGGAACTAAAACACAGGGGTATTTCAGAAGACATTATATACGGGAGTCTTTGTGGTTAAATTGGGAGAAGATAAAAAAACAATGTTATTTGAAAATTCCAATTTGGTTATCGACTATTGAAGCATTTTCCTATCCTATGATTTATAAAAAGGAACAAACAGTTAGATATGGGGAACTGTTGGATGAAAAGGGTGGACTTAAAACGATCCAAAACTTAGAGGAACAAGGTATAAGGATGAATTGGTTTTCATATGCGCAAATACACTCAAGATATCTTGAAGATTTTAAAACGGAAGGATTCTATGATAAACAGACTGATTTAGATAAGATATTGATGGGTACTGATGAGAAAGTGATTAAAAAGTTATATGGTTATTTATTGGGAATTAAGCTAGAGGAAGAACAAGTTAAAGAAACTATGATTGCATGGGGGAAGAATTTTGGATATGGAATTGATTTAGAGCAATGGCAAAAATTGTGGTCTCAAAATTATAAAATGACAATGTCAATAGCATATAAAGAAAACTTGTATAAGATGTTTTACAGGTGGCACCTTCCCCCGACAAGAATAGCAAGAATGTTCAAGAATAAATCTGAAAAATGTTGGAAATGTCATCAGATACCTGGCTCATACTATCATATGTGGTGGACTTGTGAGAATGCTAGAAAATATTGTACTAAAATTCACATGTGGTTGGAAAAAATGACAAAGAAACACATAGACTTGAAGCCAGAGATCTTTTTATTGGGAATTTTACCTGATATATATAATAAAGACTTGAAATATTTGATTGTAAATGTATTAACGGCGGCTAGGATTGTATTTGCTAAAAACTGGAAGAATGAGAAAATACCATTGCAGGAAGAAATTATTAAGAAAATATTGGAATGTGCTGAGATGAGTAGATTGACATTTGAAATTAGAGAACAAGAAGATAAACAATTTTATGCAATTTGGGGTTTTTTTTTATCAATGGTTAGATGATAAAATACAATAATAGAGCATTAATATTATATATATGAAGAGTTTTTTAGGATTGATTTGTTATGATTATACGACAAATTATAGAATAATTTGTTTGAAGTATTGTTATCTCGCAAAGCATGAATGATTAAAAGTATAGTCAGAAAAAAGATTTTTTTATTTTTATTTTTTTCTTTAGTAATATTAGAATATGGATTGACAATATGAGTGGTTATGCAATATAATTGTAATTGACACTATAAAATGAATGCACAAAACTGATGAACCAACCGATACACCGGAAGTATATATGAGAGTAGATGTTTTTAATGTTTTGTATGTTTGTTTGTTTGTAGAAAATTAATAAAAACTTTAATAAAAAAAAAAAAAAGAATACGTAGAGGAGCTCCTCAAGTGCCCCACCACTGAACAAGGCAGGAGAAAACTTACAGAAGAGTGGTATCAGAGGTGGAACTTTTCCCACACCATTGGAGCCATAGATGGGAAGCACGTGGCCTGCAAAGCTCCAGCCAACTCAGGGTCCACTTATTACAACTACAATGGCTTCTTCAGTGTCATCCTCTTTGCCATGGTTGATTTTGACTACAAGTTCATCTACAGCAATGCTTCAGGCAATGGGTCATGTTCAGATGGCCAGGTAAACAATGCAAGTGACCTCAAGGATGGGCTGGAACACAACCTCATCTTGGGTTTTCCAGGTCCAGACCCCCTACCCAATGACACACAAGATGTGCCCTACTTCATCGTTGGTGATGACGCGTTCTCCCTCAGAACCTACCTCATGAAGCCATACAGTTCAAGATATCTCACCCGTGAAGAGAGGATCTTCAACTACAGGCTGCCCAGGGCAAGATGGGTGGTGGAGAACGCCTTTGGCATCCTGGCCAACAGATTCCAGATACTTCTCACCAACATGCAACATGACCAAGAGACCGTGAGGAGCATCATGGAAGCTTGCTGCATCCTGCACAATCTCATGCGCACCCGCTACTCAGTGTTGCAGACCAGACTTCTCGACTGTCAACAAGAAAATAGGGACATGGAGCCTGGTGAATGGAGGCAAGGACGTAACCTGATAGACACTGTGGATGAACAAGGCCCCAACAGAGCTTCACGTGAAGGGAAGGAGCAGCGTAACCTCCTGAGACAATGGTGCAACTCCCCAGATGGAGCAGTGGAGTGGCAAGATAGGATGATAGATGATTAATGGATGCTTCCTTGAGACTGTTGCATAACACTGATGAGATTGTGCCATGTATGTTGAGTGGTCCTACAATGAATAGGGCATTAATAAAGAGCTTTGTTGATTTTAAAATGTGTTGATCAATGAATAAATTGTTATTGATAATAAAGGTCCATATGTGTGGCAGCTGGGATGGTGGACCTTAGAGTCCCACCATGCTTGCACTGGAGGTTTATCTATCCCACAACTATCCTTATCTATCCCACAAGCATGCAAAGGCTTAACCATTTTTTCAAAGTTTTTACCAACAATTCATTATGTAAAAAAAATGAACCAAGTGTCTTAAGCAAAGATAACCTTTATTAACTTTCTTAGGTAAACTTTATGACTTTATTAAATAAGAAAAATGAACCAAGTAAAGTGTCTTAAATGTCTTAAGCAAAGATAACCTTTATTAACTTTCTTAACTTCATGACTTCAATAAATAAGCAAAATGAACCAAATAAACTGTATTGTGTTAAGCAAAGATAACCTTTATTAACTTTCTTGGTAAAGGCCCTGTCACACTGCCCAACGGATGCAAAACATTTGCAAAAAGGACACAGCGGACGAGAAAAATGTTCCATCTGTTGTTATCGACTCTCAAAAGGGGCAAAAATTTGAATAAACAGAGCAGATAACATGGAAAGAAACGGATGGGGGGAGGACGCAGTGCGGATGGAAAGCGGATGCGGAACAGAAGCCTAGCGGATGGAAGCGGATGGGAGTGGATGGCACATCCGCTCGGCTTCCGGGGGACCTCAGCAAAGTGGACGTGGAAGGGATACAGCAGATGCAGAGTGGATGCAGAGCGGATGAAGCGGATGCAGAGCGGAAGCCTAGCGGATGAAGCGGATGCACAGCGGAAGCCTAGCGGATGCCTAGTGGATGCCTAGAGGATGCCTAGCTTTCACTGCACATGCGGGGGGGATGTATTGCGTCAGCCCCATGGATATAAAGGGAAGCAGCTCCCAAGCAGGTCACCATTCAGAGGAAAGACCTGCATCCAGACACATCAAGTGCCTTGACAGCCTAACCTGCCTGCATTCCTGCCTGCCAGCCTTCCTGCCAGCCTTACTGCCTGCCATCCTGCCTGCCATCCTGCCAGCCCCCTGCCAGCCTTGCTGTCTGCCAGCCTTGGTGCCTGCCTGCCTGCCTTGGTGCCTGCCTTCCTGCCAGCCTGCCTGCCAGCCTGCCTGCCAGCCTTGGTGCCTGCCTGCCGGCAAGCCAGCCAGTAACCCCACAACCATGGGGAAGAAGAGAAAGCCTCAGCCATCTGCTGCCAGCCCTGGCAAGAGGGACAGGGTCACCCTTCCACCCCCTGGCCCTCAGTCTGCTTCTGCTGGGGCTTCTGTAGCACGGGCTCGCTCTTCTGTGACTGGGGCTTCTGCTGCTTCTGCTTCTGGAGGAACTGATGATGCTGCTTCTGGCGGTGGTGCTTCTGCTCGTGCTTACTCTGCTGATGCTGCTTCTGGCGGTGGTGCTTCTGCTGATGCTGCTTCTGGAGGAGCTGATGATGATGCTTCTGGTGGTGGTGCTTCTGCTGGTGCTTACTCTGCTGTAGCTGCTCCTCGTACTGTTGGTCCTGCTGGTCCTGCTGGTCCTGCTGGTCCTGCTCGTCCTGTTCGTGCTCCTGGTCTTGCTCATCCTGCTGGTCCTGCTCATCCTACTGGTCCTGCTCGTGCTCCTGCTCCTGCTCGTACTCCTGGTGCTGCTGGCGCTGCTGGTGCTTACTCTGCTGCTGCTGATCCTGGTCCTGCTGGTGCTACTGGTGCTGCTGCTGCTGCTGCTGCTGATCCTGCTGGTGCTGCTGCTGGTGGTGGTGTGGAGGAGCAGCCCCTACAACCTGGAAGCCCCTCTGATGAGGGCCCATCTGGTCCTGCCAAAGGGAGGAAGAGGCATATGCGAGAATGGGAGAGGAGGCAATACTCCATTGAGGAGGAACACAAGGATGAGGTGCTGCAGTGGCTGAGAGAGAATGACTATCTATGCCGGAAGAGACACTGGCTCTACAGGGACACCAAAAGGAAGCAGGCTGCTTGGAGAGAGAAGGCAGAGAGTCTGGACTACACATCGGATGTGCTCCTCGGCTGGTGGAAGCACATGAACACCTGGTACTGGAAGCTGCACCTCAAGAAATCTAGCCAGGCGACAGTTAAGCTGACGGACAGAGAGACCTACGTCATTGCCAGGTGCAGCTTCCTGGAGGGTGAGATCCGACACCGAGGAGCAGCAGCAGCCCCTCTCACGACCCTCTCTCTTCGGCAGCCTGCTGAGAGCCAGTCCTCTTCCAGCCGAGAGTCAGCTCCTGTCTCCAGGCAGGTTTCTGTGGAGCATCCCATGGCGGAGAACCCGCGGACAGCTGTTTTAACCATGGTGGAGCACGTGGGGGACTCCCTGGTGCAGTGGGAGAAAGGAGACGGCACATCCACAACAGTCGTACCCGCATCTACATCCAGCTCCACCTCCACAGAAAGGCAGAGAGCCAGATAGGAGGGGCAGAGCCACACTGTCCTGCTGGAGATCAGGGACACCATCCGCACCAGCATAGATCTCTCTCAGCTGGTCCACACACAGAGACTCCTCATCCTCCAACCGCAAGCCCTTCCTCACCTATGTCAACCAGACCCTCACGGACATGGAGGAACCCCAGTACCAGTTGGTGAAGGACCAGATCACCGAGCTGCTTCACAACCCTCCAGACCCAGAGGAACCTACTCCCACCCAGTCCAGGTCTGCTCCTCCACCCCAGGTGATGTCCCTCCCATTCCAAGGCTTTCCACAGGCCCTAACCTACCAGGGCTATGGCTATCAGGAGGTCCAGCAGCACAGGCAGAAGCACTTCCCAGTCCAGGCACAGAGTCATCGGACGACACCGTTGCCACCGGTTCCACTGATGCCACAGACGCCACCCATGCCAGTCCTCACCCAGCTGCAGACCAGACAGCCCCACTACACTGCTCCTTTCTCCACCCCACAGCCAAGCCCGGCCTCAGTACATCTGTCCTCGGTACAGGGGCTGACACCCCATGGCATGGAGGATGGAGCTCTCAACATCACGTGGCTGAGCCAGCTGTCTGAGAGATTCCTCAACACACTGTCACCTGTTGTCCTCTCAGGGCCAGGCACCCTAATGATGCTTCAGACCAGCACTCCAGCACCAGCCACCTCCACAGCACCTGGACCCTTCACCCCTGAGACTGGGCACACCTCCGAGTGACCAATAAGAGTGCCAGAGACTGGGTGGCTACCTGTAGACTTTATTTGGACACTTGACTTGGGCCATTTCTCTTTTACAGCTTGTTATTAATAAAGTTTATCTTTGCTTCACACATTTGCTTCATTCATTTTTTTTCAATAAAGTCTTGGTGGAAACTGTTAGAAATGGTTTATGCCTTTGCATGCTTGTGGGATGGGTTAGGATAGCAGTGGGATGGGCAGGGATACCTTTGGGATGGGTAAAGATAGCAGTGGGATCGGCAGGGATACCTTTGGGATGGGTAAGGATAGCAGTGGGATGGGCAGGGATACCTTTGGGATGGGTAAGGATAGCAGTGGGATCGGCAGGGATACCTTTGGGATGGGTAAGGATAACAGTGGGATGGGCAGGGATAACAGTGGGATGGGCAGGGATACCTTTGGGATGGGTAAGGATAGCAGTGGGATGGGCAGGGATTCCTTTGGGATGGGTTAAGATAGTTGTGGGATGGGTTAGGATAGCTGTGGGATAGATAAACCTCCAGTGCAAGGATAGTGGGACTGTATGGTCCACCCTCCCAGGTGCCACACCTATGGCCCTTCATGATCAATAACAATGTAAGCATTGATCCACACATGTCAACATAAACACAACTCTTTATTAAATGCCCTGTTCATTGTAGGCCCACCCAACATACATGACCCAATCTCATCAGTGTGATGAGAAAGGCTGAAGGAAGCATCCATTAATCATCTACCATCCTGTCTTGCCACTCCACCGCTCCAACTGGGGAGTTGCACCAGTGTCTCAGGAGGTTGCGCTGCTTGTTCCCTTCACGTGAGGCTCTGTTGGGGCCTTGCACATCCTCAGTGTCTATCAGGTTTTGCCCTTGCCTCCATTCCACAGGCTCCATGTTCCCATTGCATTGTTGGAGGTCCACGAGCCTGTTCTGCAAGACTGGGGAACGGGTGCGCATGAGATTGTGCAGGATGCAGCAAACTTCCACGATCCTCCTCACGGTCTCTAGGCGATGCTGCATGGTGGTGAGAAATACCTGGAACCTGTTGGCCAGGATGCCAAAGGCATTCTCCACCACCTGCCTTGCCCTGGACAGCCTGTAGTTGAAGATCCTCTCTTCACGGGTGAGGCATCTTGAGGTGTAGGGCTTCTTGAGGTAGGTTCTGAGGGAGAAGGCGTCATCCCCCATGATGAAGTAGGGCACATCTTGGGTGTCATTGGGCAGGGGGTCTGGATCTGGGAAGCCCATGATGAGGTTGCGTTCCAGCCCCTCGTTGAGATGACTGGCATTGTATACCTGGGCATCTGAACATGACCCGTTGCCTGAAGCATCGATGTACATGAACTTGTAGTCAGCATCGACCATGGCGAAGAGGACGATGCTGAAGAAGCCCTTGTAGTTGAAATAAGTGGACCCCGACTTGGCTGGTGCTTTGCAGGCCATGTGCTTGCCATCTATGGCTCCAACGGTGTGGGGAAATTCCACCTCTGATACCACTGCTCTGCAACTTTCTTCCATCCTTATTCAGTGGAGGGGCACTGGAGGAGCTCCTCCAGGTATTCTTCGATGATGGCCTGCACCACTTCTCTGACCACAATGCTGATGGTGTTGTGTGGCACCCTCCAGCCGTACTGCATGCTCCTGTAGGTGGTCCCTGAGGCCAGGTGGCACAGAGTGAGTGCCACCTTGAGCCCAGGTTCCAGGTTGAGCCGGAAGTTGGTGTTTGTCTTGGTCAACCTGGGTGTCAGCTGCTCCACAACTTCGTCAAACATGGCTGGAGGCATCCTCATGAAGTTCTGGAATGCACGAGGGTCTTCGTTCCTCAGCTCCACCATCAGCTTGTTGTACAGTACTCTGCTCTTCTCCTGATCCATCTTCGGACCCAGACGCTTCTTGGCTGCCTCCTTTTCTTCCCGTAGTAGAATTCACAGAGCCTGTAGATGGCTTTGCTCTGTTGCAGAACGATGGTGGCTACCAAAAGGAGTTTGTTATGATCCATGGTGGACATGACTGGATGCTGTGGAAGAGCAAGAGGCAGATGAAGGCTGCAGAGGTCTGCACCGCTGGGCTGCTGCTCTGAAAGTGAGATCCAGGTGAGTTGCTCCTCCTTTTTATAGGCAATATAGGTTTTCCACTATGTGTCCCTTTGCATCCTCTAGGCATCCTCTAGACATCCTTAATATCCAAGATAGGTCTCCTCTGTGAATGTTTTTTCTGTTTTAAATGCTTTCTGTGCATGCTGCATCCGCTTTCATCCTTTCTCCGTCCATTCTACTAACGCTGCGCGTCCGTTCCGCTTCCTCCCTGTTTCCGTTTACCAGTGGAACGGATGCGAGTTGCGCGGATGCACATCGGATGCGTAGCGGATATAGCGGATGCATAACGGATGCATAACGGATGTCCCCTGTATCCCTAGTGGATGCAGTATGGACGCGTTGGATACATTTTCCACTCAAAAGGTTTGAGCAGCTGAAAACCTTTTGAGCGGATGAAATGTCAAGAGACAGATGCTGGACGGATAGAGAGGAAGCAAAATGGAGGAAGTGAGTACAGAACGGAAGCATTGTGTTAATCAAGGGATGGCAAGTGTTTTTCTCTGTTTTACATCCTCTTTCCATCCATTTGTGCAGTGTGACAGGGGCTTAAACTTTATGACTTTATTAAAAAAAGCAAAATGAACCAAGTAAAGTGTCTTCAGCAAAGATAAACTTAACAAGTACAACTCAGGCTCTGTTAAGTGGGCAGGGACTGTGGAGATGGCTGTGGCTTGAGTGCTGGTCTGAGGCACCATTGGGGTGCTTGGCCCCGAGGGTACAACAGGGGATGGTGTGTTCAGGAAGCTGTCTGAGAGCTGACTCAGTCCCGTGAGGTTGAGAGGCCCTTCATCAAGGAGTTGAGATGTCAGGCCCAATACTGATGACAGATTGTCCATTGATGGGCTTGGCTGTGGGGTGGAGGAAGGAGAAGTGTAGTGGGGCTGTCTGGTCTGCAGCTGGATGAGGACTGGCATCTGTGGCGTCTGATGAACCTGGGTCTGGAATGGGAAGTTCTGCTTCTGCTGTGGGAAGTCCTGGTAGTCATAGCCTTGGTAGGTGAGGGGCTGTTGAAAGCTGTGGAAGGGCTGTGACATCGCCTGGGGTGGAGGAGCAGACCTGGACTCGGTAGGAGCAGTTTCAGCTGGGCCTTGAGGGTTGTGCAGAAGTGCTGTGATCTTCTGCTTCATCACCTAGTAGTGGGCCTCGGGCAGGTCCCTCAGGGTCTGACTCACGTAGGTGATGAAGGGCTTCCGGTGTGGCTTCAGGATGGTATGTCACTGTGGACCAGCTGAGAGAGAAGTTCTGTGCTGGTCTTCATTGTGTCCCTGATCTCCAACTGCACACTGTGGTCCTGGCCCTCCAATCTGCCTCTCTGCCTGCATCCTCTGGAGCTGGGGGTGGGGGTGGGGGTGGGGGTGGGAGTGGGTTGGCCTCTGGATGCTGCTGCTTCTTCCTCCATTTGTGACAGCAGGGCGTCATCCCCCACGGGATCCTCCAAATCTGCCGGCATGGGGACTGCAGCTGTCTGGGGGGTCTTTGCCGTGGGGCCCTCTGAAGACACCTGCCTGGATAGGGTAGCTGGCTCCTGGCTGGAAGAGAACTGGCTGTCTGTGGGCTGTCTGAGGGAGAGGGGTGTCAAAGGGGCTGCTCCTCGGTGGCGGATCTCACCCTCCAGGAAACTGCACTTGGCCATGACCTACATCTCCCGGTCAGTGAGCTTGACAGTGGCCTGCCTGGATTTCTTGAGGTGCAGCTTGCCATACCAGGTGTGCATGTGCTTCCACCATCCAAAGAGTACTTCTACAGTGTACCCCAGGCACTCTGCCTTGTCTCTCAAAGCTGCCTGCTTCTTCTTGGTGTCGTAATACAGTCTGTGGCCCTTTCTCCAGAGGTACTCGTTCTCCCTCAGCCATTCCAGCACTTCATCCTCATGCTCCTCGGAAACGGTGTACTGTTTCCTCTCTCCCTTGTTCTTCCCTTGCCTCTTCCTCCCTCTGGCAGGAGCTTGAGCAGGGCCTTCAGGGGCTTGAGAAGCAGGGCCTTCATGGGCTTGAGCAACAGGGCCTTCAGCAGCAGGGCTTTGAGGGCCTTGGGGCTGGTCCACCACAGTAGCAGCAGCAGCAGCAGAAACAGCTTCAGAGTCAGTGCCAGGGGGTGGGATGCTGGTTCTGGCCTTCTTGCCAGGGCTGGCAGGGGCTTCCTCTTCTTCCCTGACTGACGAACCATGGTGTTCCTGCTAGATGTATATGGCAGCACGTCTTTCTCCTGTATGCTGACTGCATGCGTGCTGCATCCTTTTATATCTACGAAGCTGATGCAATTCATACTTCCCGCATGCACAGTGAACAGTTTGCATCTGATATACATCCGCGCGGCATCCCTTTTGTTTCCTATAGGTGTCCGTGATGCATCCGCTTCATCCGCTATACATCCGCCCCTTCTGCTATGCGTCCGCTTCGCAATTCTTCCCTGGAACCCCTTCGGATGTGTCATCCGCTTCCATCCGCTGTCATCTGCTAGGCTTCCTATGAAGGGAGCTTTAACATCGGTTTTGTTAACCCATTCGGCTTGTGAAGAAGGGAAATGTTTCCAGGCTACAAGATACTGGAGCCGACCCCTCCATTTGCGAGAGTCCAGAATTTCTTTAACTTCAAAATGTTGTTCACCTTCAATCAGTATTGGTATGGGAGGGTCAGCCTGGATGGGTATTAAATAAGAAGTATGTTCAGGTTTTAACAAACTAACATGGAAAACTGGGTGAATTCGTCGAAGAGTTTTCGGTAAGTTCATCTGGACTGTTACAGGATTTATAATCCGTTCAATCGTGAAAGGACCAACATATTTAGGACCAAGCTTCTTTGACTTTTGAGTGGTTTGCAGGTATCTGGTGGACAGGAAAACTTTGTCACCTACTTTATATAATTTCTGTGGAGATCTTTTCTTGTCTGCAAATTTCTTATGAGCTTGTTGGGCCTCATCTGATGCTTTACGTGTTACTGGCCAGTTAAGTTGGAGTTGAGTTATCCATTCATCCAATGAATGGATGTTAGGCCTTTGACCTGGGCGTTCAATTTCTGGAGCCAGGGCAATCCTAGTATTAATGGTTGCTCCATCCCAAGGACCACAATAAAGTGCAGAGTCTCATCATGTTATCCCATGATCATTTCTATAGGTTCCGTAATAAACCGTGCAGGGCAACCTCCAGCCACTGATCCATCTAATTGGGCAAAGGAAATGGGCACCTTTAAAGGTTTTAGTTTTAAGTCCATTTTCTCCACTACTTCCGTGTTGATACACCTTGTGCACCCAGAATCTATTAGGGCTAGTATTTCCCCTTTGATCCCTGAATTGAGTACCCTCAACTTCACTGGAATGATCATAGGGCCCACGCTTGGACTTACCAGGAAGTCATCTTCCAAGTTTAAATCATCCTCCTCAGGGGTAACCGGGGTGTCTGACTCTTCTCCCGTGGGAGGGGCGACCTCTGCCATCTCTTTCGACTTTAGTGCTGCTTTGCGAAGCTTCGCTGGGAATTTTTCAGGTTTCTTCCCTTTCTTTGGTGCCTCCTTTGGTTCCAGCTTGACTTTGCAGTTCACAGCCCGGTGACCTTCCTTCCCGCATCGAAAACAGGTAAAGGGGTTGGGTCTTGCCACCACTCCTCTCCTCTGAGGTTTGGGAATCTCTTGAGGAAATGGGGGGGGGAAGGCTTGCTCCACCCAGAACCTCCCCACCGTCTGCTTGAGGTTAAATCAATTTCCACTTCTTCTGCTAGCAAGAACCACATCTGCAAGTCATTTGGGTCTCTTCTAGCAATGAATCACTGGCACACATCTTCGTTTAAACCATCTTTAAATGCTTTTGTCAGGGCTTCCTGGGACCAGCCTTGGATATGACCTGCTAACTGTCTAAATTCTTGGGTGTAGTCAGCCACTGGCCTCTGCCCCTGATTTATGGTCTTTATCCTGATCCGGGCCTTACGCTCTGCCAATGGGTCCTCAAATCTAGCTCGCAATGCAGTCATGAACAGGTTATAATTCATCAACTGGGGAGCATTGTCATTATACAGGGTCACCATCCACTCTGCAGCTGTTCCCTCCAGAGCCCTGGTAACACATCTCACTTTGGCTGCTTCTGAGGGAAAATCCTCCCCGTATTCTTCCATATAGCTCCAAACTTGGGCTAGGAAAAATCCCAAGGTTTTGGGATCTCCCCCGTATCTTACTTCTAATGGAGGCAGCCTAGGAGCTCTACGCCTTCTAGGAATTACACCTCCTGCTGAGGGCCCTGGGGCTGCTGCTGGATTGGGTTGATTTATGGGAGAGGGGGCTGCTCTGCTTCTTCTAGTTCGGGTTACTCCCCCTTCCCCTTCATACCTTTGTGCAGCTTGGAGTTGTTCAAAGGCTTCATTCAGGAGTCTCCTGGATTGATCTTGTAAGAGTTCTCTCTTTTCCCTCTCTTGCCATGGCTCCTCTTTTCCACACCGGCGGGTGGTGGTGATCCCGGGGGAGGGAGCTTCTCCGGATCTTTCCAGCCAACCCCCACCGACCATCTGGGCTTCACAGCTGGATCCTCTTCCAGATTGAGCTCTGCTAGCGATTGGGCTTCCTGTACAAGCAAAGAATCTTGCCCTCCAATGGCTCCCAGATCTTCCTGGTCACTAGTTGAAGATGACATGATGTTCAGGCCCCCTCGGAAGAAAATTGGGTGTTTTCTCTGGGTGGGCTGGTAGAGGGAGATTCAGAATAATGTCATGCAGTGCTCCATTCAAAATTCAAGAAAGAAATGCTTAGACTCTTTAAGTTAGAGAAAAGTTATCTTTTATTGAAAGTGAAGTGGTAGCAATCAGAGAATTCTGAATCTGAAAAATTAGGTGCGTAAATCACATATACAAAGTGGTGGAAGTGTTCCCACCCCCAATAGTTCAGATGAAACTTCCAATTAGAAATTGTGAATATGATCATGTGGGCATCTTCAGGTGATGATGAGGCATCTGTCCGTTGACCTTGGCATACTTTGATAATGGATTGCAGTTGCACAGAGAAAAGAAAGCTAAGCGAGGAATAAAAACCTAACTCTGATGTATGCTCCCCCCCCCTTCATTTACACAACAGAAAAATGTAACACCTCCAGCTCACTTCCCAGACTCATCCCACTCTCCCCTCCCCCTGTTTCTTATGACAGCCGAAAGATGCAAAGCGATAGTAGAAGATCTTGAAGGCTGACACATGGCCCACAAGATTGACAGCTCTGTAGTAGGTCTTGAGAGAATGATATTGAAAGTTTTCAATTCTTTGGTACTTAATTCTACTACCACACCATCCCTGTCATTATCTATACTAGCAATGCAATTATTAGAGAATTGAGATATCTATTCTATTGATCAATAAGTACTCCTTTCACAATTGATACATGAGCTTGTGGTGACTGGGACTATAAGCACTTTAACTCATCAAATTAATTAATTGAAAATCAATAAGATGAGTAAATTTTAGAATTTTTCAAGTATTATTAAATGCAGTGTAATAAGTTGGCAGGAATTGCCTAAAATTTACAATCCAAACTGCGGTGGTAGCAGAACCTCAAAGTTTAGGCCACATCAACCTAAAATTATTTAAGGAATTATTTCACAACTTTTCTGACTTAGTTCTTCCATTGAAATATAGTCCCTATATTCCCCTGAAACCTAGGAATATCTGCTTGAAACTATAGGTTCAAATTACTTACGAAAGAAAGCGAAAATATAAAATTAACATAGACAGATGGACTTGTAAGAGCAAATACAAATAGCCCAAATCAGGATTGATTTCTTCATAATGCGGTGGAGGAATCCCCCATTATTGATCAACTTTTAAAGCCAGTACACATCGCTTAAAAAGATAAAGTAAGCAAGGTCAGATAATCAAAGCATTTAAATAGTAAAAACAGCAACTGCCACTGTAGACTGCTAAAGTAAATCCATAATACAAATTGCTTTAGCAAAAAAGTGGATGAGCAGCTGATCTTCCTATTGAACTTTTATACTGTTCAGTGACCACACAAGGAAAACGGATTGGGAGACATGGTTTAAAGATCAATATTGAGTGAGATGTAATAGGGATTCATTCAGAACATGAAAGAATAGCAAGTATTAGAGAGTTGCAATATCTTTTCAGATGTCATCAAAAAAAAGATTGTTTAGATCAGTTTAGTATGCCATGTGTGTCATAATCACATAGACATTAGTCAAATTTCTCTTTTGTTATGATTGATCCAATATGCTTCAGTAAGTTAACTGAATTTATTATAAGGAAACTTCAAAAAAATCAGCTCCTGTTCAATTGCCTAACAGCCTTCATAGGTAAAAAAAACATTCATCTCTATTTTAATGTCTTGCTTTTATAGAATATTTTCTTATGAACATACACTTGTAATAAATTCTATTTTACTTTTAGTGTACATTTAAAATGTGTCCAATCAAATCTGACTTTTCAAAATTCATACTCTATGATTATATAATTTTGTCAGAATATTGCAAGGTCTGACAAAAACTTATTAGCAACCACATGTAGGCAATGGAACTGTAAAGAGTGAGGAAGGAAGAGAATTTTAAGATTTAATTTTTTTTTGTTATATTCATCATCTGTAGTATATTGAACTGCTTATCCCATAAACCAGGGATAAAATTTTCTGGTAATTGTTGATATATGTAGAAAGATAACCTTGGACTACATTTAATGGACACATCCATGTGGTTTCCTTGGTGTAATGGGGAAATGATTTGCCATTGCCTTTTCCTGGATGTGTGTGAATATGTATTTACTTCTCAGTCTAGTCCACCACATTGAAACTTCCTGCTAGTTACCCAAGCAACCATTAAGAAAACAATGTGTATATTGCTGCTGATAATAAATCTCTGGATTGAACATAACAACAACTTCATCTTTCACATTTGTTCATATCTTCCTGAGTCACTACTTTTGTATCTAATATCAATTGATAATTTCATATTTCCAACATAAAATAAAGTAGATCTCAAATGCAATGATGTATCTGTTGTTATGGTACAAATTTATTATGAAAATAATGAGATTCCTAGTGTTTGATCATCCAGTCGTTTTATATGAGCATTCCTGATTGAAGTTTGCAACAATTGGTAGAAGTTTACACCCTGCTTTGCCACAGTGAACAATTATTTAAGATTATTGGCTTTGTATTTGCACTATGAATTGCTGATTGCAGCAATTTTAGTAGTAAATTTGTGGAACAATATTCATAGTTGTCAAGAAAAGGTCATTTTATTTGCATTTGTTAGGAACCTAGAAGACCATGTTGCTTGTTTTTCCCCTTGGGATCCTTACAGTTATTGATTTGTCTTCAGCCATAGGAAAAATTAATTAGAATTATATTTCACTTACTACCAGAGGCTGTATAACATAAAACCACATATTAAAAGAAAATTAGCTACAGCCAGCAAAGGAAAGCATCTACTTTTTTTTTCCAGAGTATAACTTTTATACTCTGTATAAAAAAGTAGACCTTCATTACAACCATCATTTTGCTTGCAGGAACAATTCCCACTTACAAATGTTCTGAAGGAACATTTATTTTCTTTCTAAGTTTGCATTCAAAATTCATTTGTAGGGCACATTCAGTCTTAGTGCACTTAAATTGTTCATACATGTGATGATTATTTCATTTTCACCACAGCATGTTTGGCCATTAGAAGTTTAGGCACGGCTTCTTTCCTATAGTGCTCATTAGTCCCTCCATTTATGAAGATGGTTAAATTTATATAGAACAAAGAAGACGAGAGACAATATTAGAATATCCAGAGTATCTGGACATTGATATATCCAAATATGTAGGTTAGGAAAGCTTTTACTTTTTTTAAAAGCAAAGTTTAAAAGATCCAGCTGAAATGGATGAAAGAGCAAAGTCTAGCATTATGATCCCACAGCATCAAATTGGTGATCATGGAAAGCTCATAAGCAGGATGTAGAAAGGTGGTAGAGCCTGTGCAGTGCTGTTTTGGTTGTGGTTGATGGTGTTACAATATCTCAGCTATGGATTTTTATGGTTTTTATATTGGTGTTTAATCCAGCCAGAATAGGAGCCGGGCCAGCAAACAGACAAACAGGTAAGTGGGCAGAGTGCAGAGGAGCTGCAGAGGCTGAGGTCTTCTCACTTTCACACCCTTTGCCTTTGCTGCTGCTTCCACAGCAAGCTCTTGGCCATATGGAGTTCAGATTCTTCAGTAGTGGCAATGTTCTGGGGTGGTGGTGCAGAAGCAGTTATGGGGAGTGTGAAAATGGGATGCCCCTGACCACTGCTGCCTCCCCACTGCCCATCCCACTGCCCCCCCAAAGTCTAAACACTGCCCCCACTGAATGGCTTGCTGTGGCAGTGGTGGCAGGAGGTAAAATTGGATGTACCTGGCCTCCACCACCTCTCCACCACTTCTCCACCCTCCCATCATTGCTACTCTTGAATGGTCTGAACACTTCCTCCACTATCAAGTGGCCCAAACTCCAAATGGACCAGAACACAATGTATCAGTAGCAGAAGCAGAAAAGGTGTGCGAAAATGGGAAGCCCCCCCCCCCCGCCACTGCTGCTCAGTGCTCTACACACCCACTTGTTTGCTAACCTGTCCAGCTTTCTTTCTGGTGGGAACCCCCAGCCGCTGCCACCAGTCTGCACTCTACCCATCACTTGCTCATCTCAAGGTCCGGTCCCACTGGCCGATGGATGCAAAACGTATGCATAAAGACCACAGCAGACGAGCAAAATTTTGGGGGGTGGCTCCATCTGTTTTCATCCGCTCCAAAAATTGGTGAAAATTTGCATAAAAAGAAAGGAAAAGAATGGACATGGGTAGTATGTAGCGGAGATGTTAAACGGATGTTCATCTGAAGTCTAGCAGATGAAAGCGGATGGAAGCAGATGACATCTCCGAAGGGGTTCCGGGGAAAGTTTCGAAGCGGACGCATAGCGGAAGGGGCGGATGCATAGTGGATGAAGCAGATGCATCACATATGCCTATAGGAACCAAAGGGGCTACTGCACAGATGTATATCGGATGCAAATGGTATGTATTGCATCCGCTCCGTGGATATAAAAGGATGCAGCACACACGCAGTCAGCATACAGGGGAAAGACGTGCTGCCAGACACATCCTGCAGGAACACCTTGGTTCGTCAGTCAGGCAATAAAGTTTAATAAAGTTTACCTTTGCTTAAGACACTTAATAAAGTTTACTTGGTTCATTTTGTTTACTTAATAAAGTGTTGGTAAAAA
>BLBF01020127.1:0-14627 GCA_015471245.1 Laticauda colubrina | reverse complement strand
ATAGATAGATAGATAGATAGATAGATAGATAGATAGATAGATAGATGTAGAGAGATATAGATAGAAATATAGATAGATACAAAGATAGATATAGATATATTGATACAATATAGATATATAGATCAAATATATAGATTGAGATCGAGATCAAGATATAGATAGACAGACAGACAGACAGACAGACAGATAGATATAGATACAGGTATAGATGTATTCCAGGGGTTATTTCACAGCTTCCAGGCCCTTGGGGGGGGGGGGATATTCAAAATACACTTGCTCCAAAAAAGATATCCTTATTTGGTGCACGATTGATGGAGTCGGGGGTCTCTAGGGACCCTCTTGCCATTTGGCGTGGGCGTCTGCAGCTCACTCTTGTTTAGGGACAAGAACAGGTGGCTGGCTGACAGCCATCAGATAGTATTTCGTTTTGGTCGCTTCGGCCATGAAAGAAGCCCACCTTCCCTGGATATTATTATTATTTTGCAGTGTGTGTGTGTGTGTGTGTGTCTCGATGGCAGGTCGTTTAAAACCCAACCTGTTCTCTGCTTTATTTGGCCTCCGTTACGAGGAGGGTCACGCTTCACATTTGGGGGGAGAAGGGAGAAGAGACTCGGTTGTCAGGGCCACAGACGAAATGGCTGGGACTTTGGGGTTCGATTGTGATGCTAAATCAAAGACTATCTAAAAAATTTTTCTCTGTCTCTATCCCTGGAGAACAGGGAGAAAAATCAACCACCTCTGGGACCAAGTCTGCAGTTTCAGACCAGTTTCTGGGCTGAAGTTTGCAGATGTTCCAACCTTTGGCAACATCTGTCTTTTTTTCCCCCACTGGTGAAGGCTCTGCAGCTTGAGGTCCTTCAGCATCACCAAGGGCCAAACCTCCCACCTTTGCAGCAATTCCATCTGGGCAGAGTGACCTAGTGGTGGGAATAAATGCCCCATCAGGACCTCAAGGGCAAAACTCTGGGCTCCATTCAGCAGTCAACCTCATCCGGGCAGGGAAGCAGAAAAACCATCCGCTTAATGGAATGGAAGGAAAGGAAATGGAAATCAGGTGGGAAGGAGAGAGGGGGGGGGGAGAGAGAGGGAGTGAGGAAATAGAAATGAGAAGGTGGGAAGGGAAGGAGGGAAGGAGGGAGGGAATGAAATGAAAAGGTGAGAAAGGAGGAAAGAAGGAAATGAGAAAGAAGGAAATTGAAACGAGGGTGGGAAGAAAGGAAATGGAAGTCAGAAGGAAGGAAGGAAGGAAGTCACTTTGCCATCTGCCCAGAGAGCTCCAGTTTTCCACCCCAAGCAGAGCAGATGCACCATTTCAATGCAAGGCCTTCTTCAAGGCTTAGCAGTGGTATGAAGACAAATTCTTCCCCCATAAATAGGATCCTCCACCTTTCTTTCCCATAAAAGGCTACCAATATCCTTCCTCCCCTGGGATTAAAGACTCCTGCACTCTCTCCTTAACCGTACAAATGAGTGGCTTCCCCACTATTCCTGCCCGCATGTCCTATCCCACCACCAGTTAGCTGAAGGGTGCCATCCAGGGCGGAAAATACCAAGAAAATGGTAAGTTTCTAACCATGTTAAAAAAAAAAACTTTCTCTCTGGAGAGGAACTTCAAGCTGCTCTGCAGTTTGTAGGTCTTTAGTTTCCCGTTTGCTCTATTTCCAATCAATTGGCAGATTTTTTAAAAAATGAGATTTGACCCCTAACTACGACATTCTAAAACAGCTGGAAGAGAAACCTCTGCCAAAAATATTTCCCTTCATCCAAGTGTCTATCCTTGGCTGGATGGCTGAGTGGAGCTCTTTTGCCATAGGATCCTCTTTCTCTAAGAGAATCCCAGATAGTTTTTAATTCATCTTTTGCAGAAAAATGTCCTGGTTTATAAGTGTTGCTTATCCCGAATGAACAGGTTGTATCATTCTATGCCTCTCTCTTGAAATTTCTCGGGTCCCGGAGTCTGAAAACTTCTTTGAGTTGGCTTAACTTTGTAGATATGTATTATGACTCTGTAACCATAGTAAATGTTTGATTTGACACCTCAAGAAAGGAAAAGATGACTAGTAAGGGAAAAGGCGCAGGAAAGAAGGGATAAAAAGAAAAAAATGGATTTTAAAAGATTGCAGTCGTTTGGAAAATTGGTGAATACCGGCATGAATAAAAAGGCTAGAAGTGTGCATTTGAATTCTAAAAGAGAAGAGTCACAATAGTTTAGGAAAGGGGGATAAAGTGATTATTTTGCTGCTCCTAAATTTCAAAATGTATTTCCCCTGCATTTTAGTAAGGGGCATTTTGGTGTGCGTTGTGTGAAGCACGCACGTTTGATTTTGATTTAAAAATGCAGGGAATTGGCAATGCTTTGGCAGGCGTCTTTCGGAGTCAGTGAAATAAGCCGAGAAGGGAATTTTATTTTTTATTTTTCTCATAATCCTAGAAACCGACTTTCCTCAAGTGAGTGGGACTGGCAGTCGGCTGGAAAGGCTGCGTCTGACAATCGAAAATGATTCATTTTCTACTATTTGCCAAAATAAAGTCTATCGGTGTGTATAGGCAAGGGGAACGGTCACGTACACTTTATAAGACATAAAGGAGGCTTAATCTCCTACATTTTTTTTTTTTTTTGCAGAATGCAATCCCCCCTGTTTTGCATGATTTCCTTCTCCAACTTTTGATATCTGTTTTACTTCCCCAGAGGAAACATTTCCAGCCATGGCTGGGAATTATTACATTTCAGGTCACCTTGTGAATGTTTTTTTTTTTTTAGTCGATCAGTGATCTCAAGAGTCACCCATGCCTTAATCACTTCCCATTTGGATTACTGCAATGTGCTCTATGTGGAGCTGCCCTTGTAGACCATCCAGGAACTGTGGTTGCTTCAGAATGCATTGGCAACAAGTAGCCAATGGGCGCCCTGCAGTTCACCTGAGTAACTTCATTGGTGTGTGAATTGCACTGGCTTCTAGTTGCTGTCCAGGTGTGATTCAAGGTGCCGATTATCACTTTGAAAGCCCTACAGGGCATAGGGTTGGGTTTCCTGTGGGGCCACCTCTTCTGTTGGACATCTGCCCATCCTACCAAGTTTGATAGGATGGGTGTGTCAGAGCTCCATCGATGTGCTTCAGTTGGAGAATGTGATTTATGACACACCCTGGGAGGAGGGGGGAAACAGGGTCATAGGTGGGCAGTAAATAATGTAAGGCAGAGCTGACTGCACTTGGGAAAAGTGCTGACATGTTGCTCCTAATAAATAATTGGATTTCTTTTGAAACCTGGTTCAAGGCTCATGAATTAATTAGGGCATCTGTCGGAACCCTGACAGGATATGTTCCAGATCCTCTCTGTTAAGTGTTGCCCACTGATGAGACCTCCTTTGTGGCTGCTCCATTCCTTTCAATCTCCACTGGAGATCAGAGGGAACCAATTTTTTTTTAGCCTTCTGGAAGGCTGTGAAGACCTGGCTGTTCCTTCTTTAAATCTTTTTTTTTTTTTTTTTCTCATCTCCAAGTGCCACAATTGGCCCCCTAGGAGAAGCAGCATCTCAGCCAAGCCAAAGTCTACTCTGCCCTTGTCTAATGTTCGCGCTGGCTTTCTTCCCACCACAGGCAGGAACTCTAACCCCGGAGCAGATCACCGAATACAAAGGCATCTTTGAGATGTTTGACGAAGAAGGGAACGACTTGGTGAAGACGGACGACTTGGAAAGCCTGATGAGTTTGATTGGCATCAACCCCACCAAGCGAGACCTCGCCAACATGGCCAAGGATGTCGACAAAGACAGTAAGATGGCAGCCTTCCCAAGGGGCTGCCTTAGGTTCTGCAAGAACTATTGGTGTCCTCCAGAATTTCGTGTCCTTCACCGTTCTCTTGATCTGGCTGTTACAGCTTCTTTGCTAGGATTTTTCAGGAGTTCCATACACAAAGACCCATCTTCCTGAGCCCTGCTTATCCTTCTGATGTAGTTTCCTTCCCCTTCCCACAAGGAAAGATCTTCCTTCCTAGTTTCAGGAAATGGATTGCTTGTTTCTTTGGCTGATCTCCTTCCATTCCTGATCACTGGAGTTGTATTTACAAGCTTGACACGGCACAATAGCCTGGCTGTAAATGAATGATTATGCAGTTTATTTTGGAAGGGGAAAGGGGTTTCCCCCCCCCCAACTCCCCATTGAGGACAAATTGTGACTTCTTTGAAGAGGTTTATGCAAATTTCATCTAATACAGAAGTTTCTGGAAACTGTAAGCAGATTGAGTCCCTTCCATGTTTTAAGGAAAATCAGCCAAAGTGTAATTTCCCAGAAGGCGAAATAAATGACAAACGTCCCTGGGTGCTGAAGGGTTACAAAAAAAAAAATAGACAACTTACTTAACAGCATTAAAGAAAATGGGAACTTTGGATTTTAATATTAAAATAATTAAAAAAATAAATCACATTGCAATAAGGCCCAAATCCTTGCAAGCAGTTATTGAGCTGAAGTTCTGCTGAAAGATTGATCGAACTGAGCTCTGCTAATGTTATGCAGGATATTTTAGTGTTATTCATGTTTAAAACCTCCTTTGAGCAAAGCTCAACTCCCAGTGACTTTAACCCAAAGTTTATTTTTGTGGTTTTCTGAGGATTTCGTTTTCTTTGGCTTCCAGTTGACCAGTCAAAATTTCCTGGTGGTCTCCCATCCTCCTGACTTCTCTTACTTTCTGAGGTGAGCCATAACTGAGACCAGCTGTAACAGCCTTAAAAGTAGGCATCATATTCCTCTCTATTCCACCTAGGGACCTCAGGACATTGCTGGTAACCCTCCTATCTTCTTCTGTGTCCTCAAACCTTTGTGAGAAGACTCCATCTCTGCCTGCAAAAAGATGACAGCTGCCCCAAAATGATCGGGAACAAGTCTAGAATAGAATAACAGAGTTGGAAGGGACCTTGGAGGTCTTCTAGTCCAACCCCCTGCTTAGGCAGGAAACTGTACACCACTTCAGATAAAATCCAATCTTACTAAAAACTTCCATTGTTGGAACATTCACAACTTCTGGAGGCATGATTCATTTTTCTGTCAGGAATTTCTCCTTAGTTCTAGGTTGCTTCTCTCCTTGATGAGTTTCCACCCATTGCTTCTTGTTTTATCATCAGGTGCTTTGGGGAACAGCTTGACTCCCTCTTCTTTGTGGGAACCCCTGAGATATTGGAAGACTACTATCATGTTTCTCCCAAGTACTTCTTTTCTTCAAAGTAGACATATCCAGTTCCAGCAACCGTTCTTCATATGTTTTAACCTCCAATCCCCTAATTGTCTTCGTGGCTCTTCTCTGCATTCTTGCTGGCGTCTCAACATCTTTATTTAAATCGTGGCAACCAAAAATGGATGCAGTATTCCAAGTGTGGCCTTACCAAGGCCTTATAAAGCAGTATTAACACTTCAGATGATCTTGATTCTTTCCCTCTGTCTATGCAGATTTGATTGACCTCTGTCTCTTTTTTTCCTCCAGAAAAAGGCACCTTCAACTGCGATGGGTTTCTGGTGTTGATGGGCATTTACCACGAGAAATCCAAAAATCAGGACGAGGAACTCCGAGCCGCCTTTAAAGTCTTTGACAAAGAACACAAGGGCTACATTGAGTGGGACACGCTCAAGTAAGCAGCCAAAGTGATGGAGTCAGGCACAGTGGCCCAAGAAGAGGATATAAGGGGTGACTTCAAGCCTTCTCGTGTTCTCTGCCTTTTTAGATACGTATTGATGAACGCCGGAGAACCGCTGAACGAACACGAAGCTGAACTCATGATGAAGGAAGCTGACAAGGATGGGGATGGGACCATCGACTACGAAGGTATTGGAAGCATAATCCCTACCCATCATGATCCAGAGGTGGTATTCAGCAGGTTCTGACCGGTTCTAGAGAACCGGTAGCAGAAATTTTGAATAGTTCGGAGAACCGGCAAATCCCACTTCTGAAATAATGAGTCTCGAGCCAAACTTCCAACACTTAAAAAGGATTTATTGGGAGTTAACATGCCAGCACTGCCTGGGTATATCGTAATTCATATTCTCCAATGAGATACATCCATAGCCCCATGTCAATCATGCACTCCAGTTAGAATTTTGCAAGGCAGAAACTTCCATCTCCTAGTTAATATCTTTGAAAACATTTATGGAATACAGTTTCAGTTTGCAAGCTACTGCACTGCTCCCCTCTTCCCTTTCTGTTGGCAACTCTAAAAAGACCAGAGAAATATTTTATGAGTTGACATGGGGAGAGAATGGAGATTTTGCAGTATCCTTCCCCTGCCACGCCCAACAAGCCATGCCCACAGAACCGGTAGTAAAAAAAATTGAATACCACCAATGCCGTCATCCAATGACACGAGCCAGAAGGTTGCCTTGAAGAACGTACAGTTTCCAGTCAGTGCTACATAAATCAAGACGGTGCAATTATTTTAATTTATTGAAAGCGAGACTAATTTATCAAAAGCTCCCAGGACAGATAAAGACAATTCCTGGCCTGCAGGTTAACAGTCTAAAATGTCTCCACACTGAAAGGAAAGAGGATAGGGAGGGAAAAAAGAAGTGCTCATTCTGAACATTGAACAGGTAAATAAAGGATGGAGATCATATGGATACATGTGTGCAGTTTTCATGGCAATCATATGACAATACTGTGAAGAAATACGGGCACCCTCTCCCATCTCCCAGTTACAGTAGTTTGAAATTAAAAGTTCTTACTTCTCTAAGCTGCCTGTCAGGGTATCTTCCTCCGGAAGAATTTAGATGCTGGCTTGTTATACAGCTGAAACTGTTAATGCTGCACATCTGTTCCTTCCTTTTAAACTTAGTTCCATCTTCCAGCTCCATCTTTGCACTTAGCTGGACTGGTCGACTTTACTTTTAAAAACAAGAGTTACAAATGAAACCGTTACAACCTCTGCCTATGTTTGCCATAAACAAGTTGATTAACTGCCTGTTTTATCTTATGCAAAGAAAGGAACAGTCTCTCCCACGAGATGCCTTGGAGTTCAAATGCCAGAGTTGTCCCGCAGCCGCTGAGGCTAAAAAAGATGGAATTGGGAAATTATAGGGAAAGCACCAAAGCAAACAGGCCCGCCATGCCTCCAATCGTCCACTAGAAGGCGCCATCTGAATAGAAACCGATTCACCTACCACAACAAAATACATTTATTTATTTTGCAAAATAAACACATTGGCTTGACATTTTCACCTACTCTCTTTCAGCTTATTCTGAGATTTCAAATTGGGGGGTGGTGGTAGATTTTGACTTCTTTGCTGTTTGATTTCACACTGCTTTTAACTTTTGAGTCTGATTTTGTGGGATAAATGACAATTTATCTGAGACCTACACGGAAAGTTGCTTATATGAATAAATTCAAAACCTTTATTGTCATTGTCCATCATGTATACAATGGAATTGGTCGTATCAGGCTGGCTGGGGGGCGGGGGAGTTGAAGTCCAATGTTAACTTAAACTGGCCATGGTTGGGAAACCCTGGCCTAAGCGATCATCTAATGACAGTATTGTGTCATGCCCCTGTCATAGTCTGAATCCGACTGTTGACTGGGTCTGACTGGGCAGAACAAGGGAAAAGGAAGTTCAGATGAAGAACCAGGCCCACTCTCTCTTCATCCTAGGGCACGCAGGGAGGAAGGGACAAGGGAGCAATGTGGGTTGCATGGCTTACAGGGGAGGAAAGGGCCCTGATTCCCTCCATTAACCACACCTGGGAAGAAAGTTTATAAGAAAGGCAGGCTGAGTGCGGCAGGCTGTTTGGAGCAAACATGATTTTATCTTGTGCTGTCGTGGCTTATCTTTGTTCCTGGCATCTTCCCAATAATGTGAGTTTTGCCATGCCTTCAAGGCTGAAATTCTTGCTCCTGCCCTGCCAAACTAATTACTTCAGTTTGGCTTGTTTGGACTTTAAGTTACAGTTTGTGATGACCATGTTTTGGACTTAATTTTCTTCAGTTAAAAGCTGTTCCTGGGATAGTTTTTCTCCAGCCAGAAAGTAACCTGGACATTAGGGGCAAAGTTGGAGCTAATAAAGGGACTCTTATTGCTTATCTGACTGTGTTGCCTTTGTGCCACGCCCCAGATCATCACAGTATTGTAACAGACTCTGGCAGTTATCTATTCTGCCTCTGCATGTACAGGTGGTCCTTGTCTTTCAACCACAATTGAGAATTTCTGTGACAGTTGTTAAGTGAGTTTTGACCTGTTTTATGACCTTGCTTGCCACAGTCATTCAGTCAGGGCCTGGCATCCACCCCCATTCCAACCATGAGTCTCTAGCTGCATCTTTCAGAGTTTAAAAAAAGATTTATTAGGAGTGAATATGCTGGTGCTCCCTGGGTGCAGCCGACTCTGAGACACATCATTCATTTCCCCCTTGACCCTGGTCTTCCTCCCACCCCCTGTATGTATATTCTCCAATGGGACACATCCATAGCCAAGAGTCATCAATCATGCTCTCCAGCAATAATCTTGTGTGCCAGAAGCTTCGGTCGCCTAGAAATTATCTAAGGAATGCACTACTTCTCACACTCCCTTTCTGCTGGCAACTCTAAAAGACCAGAGAAATATTTTTGAGTTGACAGATGTGAGTCACTTTTTTCAATGGCCGTTGTAACTTTGAGCAGTGACTAAATGAACTGTTGTAAGTCAAAGACCACCTGTACAATCCTACCTCCGCCCCATGGAAACAAAGCAAGGTAGCATAGGGATCTGGGTCACCTTCGATTCATAACTATGTCCTCCAGAACTTCATCCTTGGTCCACCAAACTGGCCAACTTCTTGTCTCCACTTAGCCTAAAAAAAGGGCTGAGTCCTGGGTGGAAAAATTTCTGCTAAGGGCCAGCCTTTGTGGCATTCTGTCAACATGTTTTTTGGGGGGAGGAAGGCAAGAAAGGAAGGACACAGGTTTAAAAAAAGGACATTTCTACCTTCTTGCTCTAGATTTTGTTTTTCCTTCCTTCCTAGAATTTGTGGCCATGATGACGGGTGAATCCTTCAAACTGACTCAGTAAGACCTCCAAGAAACTTTTCGGCTTCATCTCCCCTATCTTGCTTTCTCTTTCTCCGGCGATACCAAGAAGGGGGTAAGAGACCATGGCAGAACCTGGACAGCAAATAACAACACGTAAAGTCACAGCCCTGGTCTGCAGCAAGAGTCTTTTGTCAGGATTCCAGCAATCACCCTAATTAAATCACGATTCTTGAGCCAAACTTCAAAAAACTTTCAAAGGATTCATTACAGGCGACATACTGTCACTGCCCTGTATGAAGCCAACTCTGGCCTACATCATTTACAGTTCCCTGTGACTCTGTTCCCCCTCCCCCCGGGTTGGGCGTGTCATAAATCAGATTCTCCAATTGAGCACCTTCATGGGCTGGGTGTCATCAACCACGTTCTCCAATTAAATATATTTGTGGGCAAAAACTCTGGTATTTTAGTTACAATCTTTAAAGAGAAGAGTTGGAATGTACTTTTGCTTCCAAACTGCTGCACTGCTCTTCCAAATTTCCTTCCTCCCCCACTTTTTAAGGCAACTACTAAAACAGACAGAGTTCGTTTCTCCCGATGCCTCGCTTAGCAATGCAAATGTTGGGCTCATTTGTGGTCGTAAGTCGAGGATTCCCTCTGTTGCAAAACAGGGGTGCTCCAGAGGCAAGGAATAATTCAAATAGAACAAGGGTCTTCAAACTTGGCAACTTTAAGACTTCAACTCCCAGAATCCCCAAGCTAACATGGACTGGAGGAGGAATTCTGGGAGTTGAAATCCACAAGTCTTAAAGCTGTGAAGTTGGAAGACCCCTGAAACAGAAAACTACACAGCAAAACAAACATGTTCCCTACAGGTGACGAATATTGGAGACTATTTCAAATTCGTCCCCAAATTTCTGCCAATGGGGGGGAAAACTATTTGGGGGAGTATTTATATAAGCATTCTCCCAATACGTTGACCTTCTATTTACAACAGATACACAGAGAGAAGGGGGGGGGGGGAGATAAACATAAACATTTTTTAAGACGAATACCTAAAATACAAAATGCTTCATGGTCCAGCAGAATATTGCTAGATTCAAAATACAACAAGGGCTTCTTGGTGAAAAGATGGCACTGTCCTATAAATCCACAGCAAGAACTCCAAATCTCCCAACACAAAGTTCACATTCCAGTTGGACACAGCAACAGGAGACGAAGGAATTTGGGCCCGCAGGAACCAAGAAACGATATTCTGGTCTGGATTTAGGATTCAAAACCCGACAAGAGTTTCCAACCTTGGTATCGTGAAAACATTGCTCAGTCTATCGAAAGCAGAAGAAGGGATTTTATTTTATTTTATTTTTTAAAAAGGGATCTGGGTCCAAGCTTGGCCGTTACATAGCAACGAATCCCACCTTTCAGCAATTTGCTAGAAAATCCAGTCTTCCCAGAAGAAAGAGAGATTAATCTGTACTGGCTCCCGTTTTTTTCATTTCACCCCTCCCGACGGCAGGATGCAGACCCCTTTTAAGTCCAGCAGCCGAATGCTGCAACGGTTATAAGTGTGAAAAATGCCATTTTCTGCTAATCCAATGCACTCAAGGCAGCTGAACCTCTAAGGTGGGAGCAGAGGGAGGCTTGTTAGTTTTCACCTTGGAAAATTCAGACGCGGGAGGCAAGGATCTTCTTTTCAACTCCTCGAAAAGTCCCAACGGTACTCAGAAGTGGCAGGAGATGCTACATCCCAGTCCAGAGGATACAAATTTCCCTCCTCCGCCCGTGACTTCGGTCCATATTCTCCCATTCCCCTATCAAAGAGACCCCACTACGACTGCTCGGGGGAGGACGTAGAGGCATCCCCCGTGTTCTCTTGCCCCTCCATGGGGCAGTTTTGGGATGATTTGGGCAACTTGGGCGAGGCTGCTGGTTCACAGGTGTCGCTCTCTGGTTTCTGGCCCACTGACAGAGTCTCGGCGTGAGGCTTGGACATCCGAATGGCCTCGTCGTAAGAGGGGGGCATCTCTATGGCATAGAGGCTGTAGGCTGGAGGGCAGGTGGTATTCCTATCCGGGTCTCCAAAAGGCAGGGAGAGGGAGACGTTGGGAGGGTACTGGAGAGAGCTGTAGGCTGTCAAAACAACGAAGCAGAACATTAGGCTGTCCTGTAATTATTTTTATTATTATTATTATTATTATTATTATTATTATTATTATTATTATTATTATTGATTGAGTCTGTCATCTACACCTCTATAACTATCTGCTTTGGTTCTGCAACTCAACAAGGCAGACAAAGCCTTTAGAGGATTATTAGGACTGCAGAAAAAACAATTACTAACCACCTGCCTTCCATGGAGGACCTGCATCCTGCACGAGTCAAAATGAGGGCTGGGAAAATATCTACAGACCCCTCACACATCCTGGACATAAACTGTTTCAACTTCTTCCCTCAAAACGACACTATAGAGCATTGACAACTAGACATAAAGACAGTTTCCCCCCCCCACCCCGAACGCCATCACTCTGCTAAACAACTAATTCCCTAAACACTGTCCAGCTATTTACAAAGTCTGCACTACTATTAGTATTAACCTTCTCAACACTCCTTATTACCCATCCCCTCCCGCTTGTGACTGTATGACTGTAACTTTGTCACTTGCATCCTTACGATTTATATGGACTGTTTCCTAGTATGATTTGATTGCTTATTGTACCTTATGACTATTATTAAGTATTGTATCTTATGATTCTTGACTCTTGATGAATGTATATTTTCTTTTATGTACACTGAGATCACTTGCACCAAGACAAATTCCTTGTGTGTCCAACCACACTTGGCCAATAAAGAAATTCTATTCTATTCTATTCTATTCTATTCTATTCTATTCTATTCTATTCTATTCTATTCCTATTCCTATTCCTATTCCTATTCCTATTCTATTTAAATTTAAGAAAATGTCCAATTCCCTCTTAGGGACTCTGGGCAGCTTGCAAGAATAAAAGCTGAAAACGAGAAGAATAGAAAAGCAATAGAGATCGTTCTCAGCTTGTGACAATTGAGTGAAACATATCCGTTGCTAAGCAAATCATTACAATGGTTAATGGTTAGTTGCACTGATTGTTAAATAAACCTGCCTTCCCTGCTGACTCGGCTGGTCAGAAGGTCGCAAAAGGGGAATTGCGTGGGCCCCGGGACGACAGTCACAAATATGAGACGGTTGCCAAGCATCCGGATTCTGCTCCCATGGCCGTGGAGGATGGTCCCCACGCCTAAAACTCCGGGATTTTTAGAGAACGCCCAGAAAAGAGAAGCCCATCGTGGTTTACTTACAGGTGATGGTGCTGTGGGCAGTGCTGTCGTGCTCCATGGGGATGACGGTGAGGTCGTGTGCATGAGGAGGGAAGGTTTGGTGCAGGGGGTGCTTGGTGCGGCAGCAGAACTTGGCACAGCTGGCTCCGATCCCGCACATCAGGAGCACAAACACGGTGAGCAGGATAAGCCTTGTGGGGAGAAAAGGGGAAAAGTCAGTGAGTGGGATTTCAAGGAGGGAGAGATAAAAAGATGGGAGGAAGGTAGGAAGGAGAGAAAGCAGGAGAGAGGGAGGAAGGCAAAGAGAGAAGGAAGGAAAGGAAGGGAGGAGGGAGGGAGGAAAGGAAGAATGGAAGGGTAAAAGAGGGAGGGAAGGGATAAAAGAGAAGGAAGAAGAGAATGTAGGAGAGAGGGAGGAAGGCAAAGAGAAAAGGAAGGAAGGAAAGCAGGAAGGGGGAGGAAAGGGAAGGGTAAAAGAGGGAGGGAGGGAGGAAAGGGATAAAAGAAAAGGAAGGAGAAAAAGTAGGAGAGAGGGAGGAAGGCAAAGAGAGAAAGAAGGAAGAAGAGAGAAAGCAGGAAGGAGGGGGGAAAGAAAGTTGGAAGGGAGACTAAAAGAGGGAGGGATGGAAGGAATAAAAGAGAGAAGGAGAGAAAGCAGCAGAAAGGGAGGAAGGCAAAGAGGGAAGGAAGGAAGAAGAGAGAAAGCAGGAAGGAGGGAGGAAAGAAAGAAGAAAGGGCAAAAGAGGGAGAGAAGTGATAAAAGAGAGAAGGAGAGTGAAAGCAGGACAGAGGGAGGAAGGCAAAGAGATTTTTTACGCATTTGTGTGTGTATATGTGCGTGTGTGTACGCATGTGTCTCCCCCCCCACCAATTATAGCCCTGACTGCCTGCTACAAAAAAGAAAAAAAAAACTCATAAAACTTTTGCGCTATGATTAAGCAATCCGTTCATAGGGCAGTAAGGCAGATCGCCAAAAGAAAAAACAAAAAGAAAAGAAAATGAAAATTACTCAGAAAGTTAGGGATTTAACATTTCCAGGTAAAACATTGCCTAAATCTCTCCTTAATGATTCACACAAAAGAACTAACCACCCTTTGTGTGTGTGCATGTGTATACATAAGAAGAGAAATCAGATAATAAAATTACAATATATATTTAATATATATTTAATTCCCATAATTAGGGGGGGGAAATGGTAGAAGTCCAGCAAGTTCTCATCAGTTACATCCAAGACGGCTAACAAGCAAGAATGAAGGAAGATGCAGCTCAGGTATGGGACTATTATGGCAACTTTATGACCTGTGGACTTCAACTCCCAGAATTCCTGAGCCCGCAAGGGAGTTCCGGGAGGTTCCCACCAGCAGCTGCATTTAATGAATGTTTTTATAACAATATCATTATCATTTTTTTTATCCTGGTTGCAACCTCTTTGGAGGGGCAGCTGTTAAAAAGCTCCTAAAACAGCATCACCAACCCTAGAATCCCGAAAGATTCACACAACGCATTCAACCTGGGTTGGCAAAACCCAATTTCTACATTCAAACCAGAGGTGGTATTCAGCCGGTTCTGACAGGTTCTGGAGAACCAGGAGCGGAAATTTTGAGTCGTTTGGAGAACCGGCAAATCCCACCTCTGACTGGCCCCACCAACCCCATCTATTCTCTGCCTCCTGAGTCCCAGCTGATTGGCTGGGTCTCCTTTGGTTGCCCTGCACAGGAGAATGGAGCTGGAAAGCAGGTTAGTGGGGTGGGGAGGGAAGGGGGATTTTGCAGTATCCTTCCCCTGCCATGCCCGCCAAGCCACGCCCACAGAACTGGTAGTAAAAAAAATTGAATCCCACCACGGGTTCAAACCACTTTGTGTGGTAAAATGCAGCCCAGCTTTTTGGGATGACCTGGTTTTGCTTTCCCCATGATGGCAGCAACGTGAAAGTGTGAACCCAGTCCAACTTTACCTGGCTCCTGCAAATTAAGAGGCTGAATGCAAAAAGCACTGCATCATCTTTAAAACGGTTCTTTTATTCTCAAAAATTCCCCGGCGAAGTCGGAGAAAACCTGACCTCATCCTCAAATATGCCAAACATCCCCCCCCAGAGCGAAGTGAGAATGAGTTGAAGGGCCTGCCCCATGCTTGACTTCTTCGCCAGCAAAACCAGGCCATCTGAATCACAGCAAAGAGGGAAAATCCACCCACTTTTTCTGGGTGAGGCAACACTTCTCAAGTTTCTGATAGCCCAGGATGTTGACCTAGTAATTTGGTGTCTTTCTCTGTTCAGCTTCCTTCAGGTATTATCCCACGTCATTGTAGTGCTTTTAAAGTTGTAGCAACGTTTCAGCAG